>JAHBCN010004541.1:0-63076 GCA_019359885.1 Listronotus oregonensis
TTAATATACAGGGTGTTTGGCACATGGGTAGTTATACGTAAATCTGAGATAGGGGGGGCCGTCTGCTATGCGGTCCACCCTGATAATTTGACCTGGGCCCTAAGAATTTTTCTTCCAAAATTTTCAATTTTCGAATTTAAAACTAAAATAACTTTTTAAAAAATCATGAAACTGTAAACATTTTTATTTTATTTTAATATGGACTAAAACTGGAATCATACATATTTAATAATTGGGGCCCATGACAGCTACAGAGGTAAAAAATAAATTTAAGCCAAATTTGCATGACATTAAAAAAAAAGCTAGAAATGATCTATTATTTCTAATTAGTCAAAAACATCTTCAATTTAAGCTCTTTCGAACGATGTGCAATTACAACAATTTGTTTAAAAACAGCAAGAGTTGTTTGTCAACTTTAATAAGGAGGGCATTTTTTACGAATAACTTTTTTTGTGGTTTGAGGGCCCGTATTTTCCTTTGTGGCTGCCATGGGCGCTAATTACTAAATTTGTATAATTCTAGTATTAGTCTAGATCAGGGGTCTCCAAACTACGGCCCGAGGGCCACATCCGGCCCGCGGACAGATTTTGTCCGGCCCGCGGAGAGCTAGCATACTTGAAAACTCCTTTTAGAGAACAAATAATTTTTATAGCAAATTAAATTTAGTTTACTGAAGTATTCTAATTTTATGTTTAATAATTATTAATATGACATCTACATTGATATGGTCATGTGCTAACTCCGCTAACTCATAACATTCTTGTAGGCTTATTGTTATTGTTTTTGTGATAAGTTGGATAAAGAAACACAGAATTGTATTGAGTAAAGACATGTATAATATGCAGAAAATTTAACTTCAGTATATAATAACTAACAAATTATTGAAATGAATCCAACTAACATTTTATACATTTTAAATAATCACATAACTTATAACAAACATAATGACATATGAAATACTAATGAGATTTATGTAATTGAGATTTTCCACTGACAATAGTTTGTAGTTGTGGACTAATTTTACTTGTACCAATTATTAAAAGAGATTTAAGATGCTCATCAGTTAATTTCGATCTGTAAACATTTTTTGTGTACTTCATTTTGGAGAAGGTTTTCTCACACAAATAAGTAGTACCAAAAACAGAAAACAGACCACGAGCAAATTTATGCAAATTATCAAATTGTGTCAGTGGAAGACTCTTATAAAATTCCAACAAAGATGAGTTTTGATATTTGTTCTTAATTATATCACTGCATTGTAGATCAATCATTTCCATTTGAAGTTCCGGGGCTAGGGTTTCAATGTCAGTATCAAAAGGATTCTGAAAAATCTTAATTTGATTCGCAATGGCATCAAAGTCCGAGAAACGAGTATCAAAATTTATCTTCAAAGCACTCAAAGTTTCGATTGCAAAATCGATAGGAAACTCAGTCTCAGTAGTGTGGCTGAATATTTCACATGTTTTAAAATGTGAAAAACATTTACTTCGTAGTTGTGATTGAAACAGTATCAATTTCTTCCGGAATCATTTGATATTAGTGTATAAATCAGGAAGATGCTGGTTTTCCCCTTGCAATCCCAAATTCAGTTCGTTCACATGTTTTGTCAAATCAACATAGAATGCTAACTTCCACAGCCATGCGTTGTTTTGTAATTCAGTAAGAGGGCGATGCTTTTCATTCAAAAAAATTTCGATCACTGCTCGAAGTTCAAAAAAGCGCTGAAGGACTTTCCCACAACTAAGCCAGCGTACGGCAGTATGATAAAGTAAGTCAGTTTCTCCAATCTCTTCAATAAATTGTCGGAATTGTCGGTGATTCAGCCCAAAAGATCTGATAAAATTAACACCAGATGTCGTATCACGTTACTCCTCATGGCTCGTACTCTACGACTAATCTAGAAATTACAGATAATGACAGGAAAATTAATAATATGCAGTGTTGTCGTTTTGCGGACTTTAGTCCGATTTGCAGCCTTTTTTAAACGTTGCGTACTTTTTCGGACTTTTTTTTTCATCAGTGGACTATTTCACTTCTTACCACCGGCAACAATGATAATATGGTTTTGGCCCTCGGAACTTACTGGAGTAATCAGTATGGCCCTAAGGCTGGAAAGTTTGGAGACCCCTGGTCTAGATTAAAATAAAATAAAAGTGCTGTAAGTTTCATGATTTTTTAAAAAGTTATTTTAGTTTGAAATCTGAAAATTTAAAAATAAAAAAAAAAATCTAACAAAAAATTTTTAGGGCCCAGGTCCAAATATGTGGGTGTTTATGCAGATACGAGTCAAATACGGCATTTGAATAGGTAAAATATTTTTTTTTACCTTTTTGGTTATGCTGTTTTATTTTGTTTCTCAAAACAATTTAACTTTTTAAACTTTTGACATTAAAAACATTAATATTAATATGTACCCTACTATATTAACATTTTTCTTATTTCTTTAGCTTTTTTCTTACAATACTATAGGTGTCAAGAAAAAAATATATATACCAATTTTTGATGGTAAAAATATCTAAAAAAAATAAAATATCACATAAAATAGCAACGTTTACCAATCTTAACCCTTGCTTAAATAAGAGACGTATATTAAATTAAAATTAATGTCATATTTCGTTTGAGAGCTATAAAACCAACAAACAGTAAGGCAGACCAATAGGACCGACCGACCGACAGGCGACAGATACTCCAAAATGTGAAGATCTGCGATAATTCTACATTAATTTTCTTTGGCATTTACAATACTTATAGCAGGGAAAGTAATAAGGAGCATTTTTTTTTTAATTCTAACTTTTTAAAAAGTATCTTATAAAGTTAGCTAAACTTCAGTTAACCCTAAGCGCCGTTTTGCACGAGTGGTCATCGTTTTATCACGTATTACCTTTTGCAACCGTTGGCTTAACGTCGTTATGTAACTTATTTCATTCAATAATGCAATATGCGCGTGAACCGCATGACTGCTACTGCAGTGTTGCGGTTCCTCAGAAATGGTACTAGTTGTTTAACCCAACAAAAGCATGTTAACAAATAATACTAATACTATACTGGGTACCTAAATATAAAAAAATACATGGTCTGTTACCTTTTAAATGCGTTTTAGAAGTAAAAGCTATTGAATAGTTATTTATAATATAAGTGTTAAAAGTACAATTTTAAGGCACGAATGTGAAAGTTGGCAGGAAGAGCGAAGCGAGTTCTGCAACTCACATGAGTTCCATGTGAGTGTCACATGAGAATTATTCAAAAATTAAAAGATATAGTTTTACATAGCATCATATATAAACATAATTGAAGCTGGTATTTATTAATGAATTTTAACAAATTTGTTTTTCAAGTTTAAATTGTTCAATTAATATAAATGTTAGTAAATAAATAAACGTTGACGTTACCTTTCAAAATTTGACATATCACTTTTAACACTAGTGCTTTAAAATCTTACTTTAAAGCACCAAATAGTGTTAAAAATTAAATTTTTAACACGTTTGTTAAAAAGGTATATTAAATGTCAGCCGCGAAAGATGGTAATGATAAAAACCATTATAAATTAAACAAAAATTTCTTTTTATTTTTGGGTACTTTTGTAACTAATAGGATAACGTTATTAAACAACTTTTTTTGGATAAAAATGGTTTAATAAAAAATAAACAAACAAGTTGATGAGAAGTTTTAAAATTTAAAAAAGCATGTCTCTGTTAAATGTTAATATATAGTTATTTATGATATAAGTGCTGATAGTGCCATTTTATTTTGTAAAAAGGGAAGTTTGGAAAACGACGCCGAAGGCGAAGTCTTCCATGCCTTCGAACAAAATAAAATCACTTTTAGCACATTTATTATATACTATTTTTTCTACAAACACCATTAAATGTCCGAATTAATGATTTTTTTATCATCGACATTATCATTATTTTTAAAATTAAATTTTATCTAATTTATCTATGAAATAAGTTGCTAAGGTAAAAAAAACGAATTTGTTAATTTGTCTTTGTTGACAAGTAACGTCAAATAATCGCGAATTCTTGTTCGACGGAAAGTTATCAAGAAAATGAATTTCTCCCGGTGGAAATCAAAGAAGCTGCCAATAAAGCTACTTTTGAATTATTGCATAGTAAGTCAAAGCAACGATATGAATTTACATAGAATCGGATTATTTTGATCTAAGTATTACGTTCCTGTAAATTCTTATCGTTTTATTTTATGACACTGGTGCTAGAAGTAATTACTTTTAGCACTTGTGCTAAAAGTGATTTACTTTCACTTTTAGCACAAGTGCTAAAAGTAATTACTTCTAGCACCAGTGTCATAAAATATTTTAGACACAGACAGCATGCATTAAAAATCTAACTTTTACCAACGTTTGTAGAAAATAGTATATTTTATTATAAGGATTAAAAGTGCATCTTTTTTACGAGCAATTTTTCAGTTGCGAGGCTGAGCGCAACGCAGCCGAGTGAATGCAAAATTACGAGTAAAAATAAGCACTTTTAGTCCGTATGATATATACTATTTTTTCTTCTACCAAGTCAAAATTAATACATTTAGTTATACAAATATCGTTTTTGTTTTTAAACCTAGGATTAAAGTAGCACTTTTAATCCTATGATTAACAGTGTTGCTAAGCAACAAGCACATTTTTGTAGGGTGTGAAAATTGATAGCTTTTGCACCTGAAAATAGTACAAAAATGTCAACATTTTTTGACGGTTGATGAAAAAATACTTTTAGTAAGGCTCATTTTGACGTCAACTTTCTTTTTGTAAAATAATGCCTATATCTTGCCTTCGGAAAAGTTGTGGATAAAAATCTAAAAAAATCGACATTTGTTTTTTGTATGTGTTCTTTTGCCATTGTTTTGCTATATATACTTTTTTCACTTTTAAGAGTCCTATTTTGATTTTAAATATAATGACAAATTTTAAACCCCTGTTCTTAAAAACTTAAAGAAAAATTTATTAGCACTTTGTATTTTTTTATATTTAGGTACCCAAAAACCATAATCAGTGACAAAATTGCTTTTACCAATTTGTTTCTAATTACCCTTTTCTTTTCTTATAGTTAATAGCCTATCACTTCTTTAATATTTAAGTTTCATAAATGGTAACTACAAGAAAGTCATTTAACGACATTAAGCTGGATAGTTTTCCTAATTTTTGGTTAATGACTTTAATTAAACCCTCGGTTGTTACACGTCAAACACTTTAGTTTCATTGCTTTAGGATTTTTATTTCAGTTATCTAAAGTGACAATTTAAATTTATTGTTAAATCAACAATAAATAGAAATCACGTTTTGGTACCTATTATATTTTAACACTATCACGTTCTGCTTATTTATGATTCATACAGTAAAAATAAAAGATAAAAAGCTAACAGGTACTTCCGCCAGTTTTTAGGTATTAATTTGGCTTACTATTCAATAAAACGATTTAACCGATTAAATTATTTACGTTTTTTTAATAATTTAAAAATATCCTTAGAAGTATTGTACCGTAAAAATCACATAATTTATTTTAGTTTTACAATACGAGTACATGTAAATAAAAATTATAAAAATTATTATATTTTAGTGTGTTCTATACAAACTACAAGCTTACAAAAACATACAATTTTAGTTTAGGGTCGTTTTGCTTAACTTTTGCTTAAAAACTATTACAATAAACAAAATGAATGAGGACCACTATTTATATTATTGCTCCCTTTTTCAGTTTCACCGTTTTTTTATGATTTTAAAATCGAGAAATTTTAAAATTTAAAAAAAAATGTTTTGCAATTTTAAAAAATCAATAAAAAAATGCCCATAGAGCTTTTGATTTACCTAAAATTAGCACAAGTTAATTCAATTTAAAATCAGACTTCGTAGTAGAATAGCTTAAAATAATATTATATTATTGATTCTGGTTTCTTCCCAAAATTTAGTTTGAGAGTTTATCTTCAAATTTTTCATGGCACTTTATTTTTCTTATTTTTAAATTAGCGAAACCCTTTGTGATTTTTTGGCGGTCGATGTAAAAAAAACATAAACATTTTTCTAATTATCATTTATTTGATAAATTTTAAAACACATTAAAAAAATTACTCTGTTTGAAAAAACTCCATTTTTTCCCATTTTTATCTGAAAAAAGTAATACCATTGAATAAAAATCATAGGCCAGGGAAAAAAAAAAATTTATTGACATTTTAAATTTCCTAATTTAAATTTAATTATTAAAAAAGAAATTTTTTGGTTGAAAAAGGACAAAAAATAATTAGCCAAAGTATTAAAAAATTAAAAATTGGTTTATTTAACATTTAAAGGTTTTTTAAATTAATTTTATTTCAATTAATAAATAATAATTATTTACTCGAATTTTTATAATATGTCAGACTAAGGTTTTGTGTTAAATAAACTCCAATGTCAATAAATTTTTTTTGCCACCTATCATTTTTATTCAATGTTATTGCTATTAAAATGATGAAAAAAGAGTTTTCAACGAATAACTTTTAATGTGTCAGGAATTTCATAGGGGTTTTTACTAGAAAAAAGTTTGTTTTTTAATTTACATCTAACGACCTAAAAAAATACAGGGGGTCGTATTTAAAATAAAAAAAAAAAGTGCTATCAAATTTGAAGAGTTTGACACTAAATTTTGGCACCCTGTACAGTTCGAATTAACCAAACATGACATAAGCGACTGATATAACCCTCTTAAAAAGTTCCTTGTTTAATTTTTAAAACAAGCCCTATGGGTATTTTTATTCAATTTTAAATGCAATGGTGCAAAACAGTTTTTTTTTATATTTTATTTTTTTTTTCTGAAATTACTGAACCGATGTTGACAAAATTTTTGAGGAAGAAAATTTTATACAAGAGGTACCTAAATATATAAAAAAACACAGTGTTCCATTTAAAAAAAAACACCATCGTGAAGTCAATTTTTTGCGACACCCGTATAACCAAAATTATTTTTCTGAAATGCACCATAGGTTAAAGGTAACGTCTGCAAAATATGAAAATTTTACAGTGAATAATAAATGAGCTACATAAGAGGGAGGTGCAGGACCCTGTATTATTGCTAAACCTACTTTTGTCTGTTTCACAGGAACTGTAAAAATATTTGGTATGTTTATTTTTATAGAGTCGTATGAATGGATTTTGAAATTTAGGGTTAACACCAAATTCTTTTTAATATGTATTTGTCGTCATTTTAAAATAAGTCAGAACTTTCTCATATATTGTAGGGAACAAAGTAGCTAGTCTCAGGTATGCCTTTTTTACTTTGACCTAAGATCATTTGTAGGACAGTCAGTTAATCCCCTCAATTTAAAGTGCCTAAACTTTTCGTGAAGTAGAAATAGCTTTAAAAAATAAATATTATATTATTGAGTTCTAGGATTACTTCCTCAAGATATTTTAGACTTTGGAGAGTTTATACGGGGATTAACAAGGTATATTTTCCATGGTTTCACTTTATCTATTACATTCTCAGTACGTTTTCTTAAGGGTAGATTCTAGTCTAGAAGCCCGAATTTTGTGCATTTTTTGGCGGTCGATGAAAAAAAAAATTATTATTTTAACTATTTATTTTTTTATCATTTATTTATTAATATTTTAAAAAGTCACAAAAAAATGTAAAAAAATTAATATTTCACAAAGTTACTAGCTGTTAAAGTAGAGGGGAAAAAGAGCGTGCCCATCTTGTCACGGTTCCCACCCTTCCTGTCATCTGAAAAAATGTAGATTCTTTATCAGTAGAAATCTTATCATGGCAGGAACCAGGGAAAATAAAAACATTACATTTTTGTACTTTAAGATTTTTTTGTACTTTTTAGCTTTTTCATATTTTTAAAAAATAGTAAAAAATAAGAATTTTGATTTTTGGTTGGTTTCTGCCACAAAGGGACATATAAAGATAATTCATGCCTACTTTCAAGAAAATCGGTAAATTAGAACTTGAGATATTGTGACACATCATTTTGAAGATAACAGTTAAAACAGAACATATAACTTACATTTCTTCAACCAGCGATTTTGGCTCCATATATCGTGACTTCTTTTACCTTAAATTGAATATTTAACGAATTTCTTTTAGCAAGACGAGCGGTTTTTCCTTCTTTTGAAGCACTTGAAGCTCGAAACTCAGAACCTTTGATTCTAACTTCATTGCGCCGAACAACAAACCCACGACACCAAAATGGCTATAACTTTTTAAATAATTTAAATTTTGAAAAATCCTATAAGGAAATATTCTCGAATATCAAGACTATCGAAATACATATATGAAAAAATGCTCCAATAAAATATAATCCTAACAAAAACACTTATGTAAAATAAGGGTCACAAGTATGTTCAACTCTTTTTTCTGGCAATTTTTCTTGTTAAGTGAATAAAATCCTTCCTGGATTTTTAATTTTAAGACATTAATGAACTTAGAAAGTCAGGTTTAATTAAATTGCAAAATTCTAAAATGCTCCTTTAAAATACGATATTACGGCCCTGTTTCAGAAATTTCCGAGTAACAGTGTGCAGTTTTTAAAATTTTTCTTTAAGTTGTATCCCACTACCTACTTTCTTACCAAATTTCAAGTTTTGACTCCCTCCAGAAGTACCCCATAATGAGTCAATCAGTCAGTCAGTAGTAAAATTGGCGATTTTTAAAATGAATATTTCAGAAATCTCTTGACGTAGCTTTACTAATATGTTCACATATTGTTTGATTTTTAACATATTTTAAACTTTATTTCATATTTTGAAAATGGTAGCTAACTTTATACCAAAACGCTAATAGTTTTTAAATTGTGTTTTAGATGATCTTATTTGACTCTGTGAGTTCACGGAATCACCATACATTCTACTTTTCTAGAAGAAAGTTTTAAAAAATCTTATTCGAAATGATCCCAAATTTATTTGGTTCAATTTCCTAACAAACTTTAAATTTCCTTAAAATGTATTTTTTATAGAAACCCTCCAAACCATTATGATTTTGATTTAAATTAAAATTTATAAATACCCTAGTCAAACATAAATTTGAAATAAAAAATATACATCTAATCGACTTGATGATAAGTTGTATTTTAAAAGAATTTAACAGTATGGTAAATTGTTTAAAATTAAATCACTGACCGCCGGTTACCCGATCGCTTAAACAATAAATGGCTTGATTATAATAGCATCATTTATCAATTATCATTATTATACCTACCTACTTTTATGTAAATAATCTGTTACTTCCTTTAGACCAAACGTGCCTAGTCAAGTAATTTAAAAAGGAAATTTAACTGCATGATACTAAATGTGTTATATATTAGGGTTCTGTACTTTAAAAGGAAGAACAAAACCTTTATAGGATTATTTTTGTGTCCGTTTGTGTGGTAGATATTTTGCCCATAAACTCTTATTAAATTATTTACATCAAAGTTAAATTAATTGCACATTAAGAATCGAAAGCTTTTTTATTTTAAATAAATCTGTTAGCCAATGTTAATTACCTATTATTAAATTGGTGTTATTAGAGACGTTAATAATTATAACTTCTGACGCAACACAGGGGTTTATTTTATTTTACCTGATATGCGTATTCAGCAAGGTATAAGTCGAGGCAATGAAGCACTCAACCTCGGAATTTTTCATACTAAGACGGATCGAAATGCGGATTTTTGTATTCGCTTCCAAAAAATTTATAAAAAATGTACCTACTTTGTGACTTATACAAACCGCAAATTGCATTGCTGCCGCTAAAAATGCCTTCAAAAAATGCATTTTTTAAGGGCTTTTGAAAGATTTAATAACTTTGTAAATAAGAGTCAAAACTGGCCCAATTTGGGTTTCCGAGGGTTTTCGTGGTCGCTGATCACGATTATATCAAATTGACCAGCCGACTTGGAGCTCAGGAACGCCGATGAACGTCATCTTCGTGGGACTTTCCCAAAATTTACGCGGGGAAGGAGAGAAACTCGACGCTCAAGGGTTTTTTGGGTCGCTGAATTCAAATATGGCATCGGCAAATACCCCCCGGACACCTGGTGCGCCAAAACCTGGACGTGGACTTCATCTCAGAGAGTTTTCCTGACAAGATTGCCCAAAAATAACCCGAAAATCATTGTGGGGGCGTTTTTGGGGCGCTGAATCTAAATTTCAGGTTCAAAACGAACCCCTGAACACCTGGTGCACCGGACCTAGACGCGGACCTCATCTCCAAGGGTTTTCCTCACACAATCAAAAACGACGAACAGAAAATCGTTATGGGGTTTTTTGGGGCACTGAATCCGAATTTTACGGCGCAAACGACCCCCCCGAACACCTATTGCACCGTAATCTGGCCCTGAACGTCATCTCCGTGGGACACTGACGCCCGGGGTTTGGTTGGGTCGCTGAATTTAAATGTGGCATGGGCAAACACCCCCCGGACACCTGGTGCTCCGGAACCTGAACATGGATGTCATCCCCGAAAAGTTTCCTGAGAAGATCTCCAACAACAACCCGAAAATCATTGTAGGGGCGTTTTTGGGGCGCTTAATTCAAATTTCACGTCGAAAACGATCCCTCGAACATCTACTGTATCGGAACTTGGGCATGAACGTCGTCTCCGAGGGTTTTCCAGACACGACCGCTAAAGACAAAGCGGAAATCGTCATGGAGGTTTTTTGGGGCGCTGAATCCAAATTTCACCCCGAAAACGTACCTCCGAACAACTGGTGCACCGGAACCTCAACCTGAACGTCGTTTCCGAGGTTTTTCCAGACACAATCGTAAAAAACTAACCAATAAATCGTCTTATAATTTTATATTCATTGATGTTTAACTCTCGCCTGGGGAAATTCGGATTCAGTGCCCCAAAAAAACCCATAACGATTCTGGGTTCGTCTTCTTCGATTGTGTGAGGAAAACCCTCGGAGATATCGTTAAGGCCATGGTTTCGGTGTACCAGGTGACTCTTATTTACAAAGTTATTAAATCTTTAAAAGCCGTCTTAAAAAAATGCATTTTTTGAATTTATTTTTGGCTGCAGCAATGGCAATTTGCTGTTTGTATAAGTCACAAAGTAGGTACATTTTTTGCAAAAAAAAATTGAAAGCAAATGCAAAAAACAGCATTGCGATCCGTGTTACGACAAAAAAAATCGAACTTTTGGCCTTTTTAGTGCTCTATTGTCTTGACTAAAAACAACAAAAAGTTTTTAATTTTCAATTTAAAATTGCAAATTTATAGAACAATTTGTTTAATATATACTGAAAAGACGTAAAAAAACTGCTTATGGTTGGTTGGTTTAAGCAGAGTTGGTCGTGTGCTCATATTTGCACTCCAGTCTTGGTTTATTATGCTTCCCTTTGTAGTTATAGAAGTCTGGCTTTCTTTATTAGGTCTAGTGAATTTTTACCAAGATGTTCATACGAAAAAGGGCTTCCGCTCTGTATATTTTTGAACAGTATACGTCTTTTGTTTATCAGTCTATTGCAGTCGTATATTAGGTGTGAGGTTGTTTCTTCCTCCTTGCCGCAAAGCCTGCATATTGTGGGACTGTTATGTATGCCCGTATTCCGCAAATGTTTCCTTAGATGACAGTGGCCCCTTAGAAGTCCTACTACTTGTCTTAACTGAATGCGCTCTAAAAGGACGATCTCAGCTGCTCGTTTCTTTGAAGGGAGACCTAGCTTTGCCTTTGCATGTCTTTGACAAAGTGACGCATGCCAACGATAAAGATGATATTTTTGGGACCAGCTATCTATTATTGTTGTTTTTATCGCCTGCTCTGTTAGTTCCGCTCTCGGCCTTTAAAATTTCATTTCTAGATTAACCGGATCTTGCTAGTTCATCTACTTTCTTATTGCCTTTTATTTCTGTGTGTCCAGGAACCCAGACATATAAATCTTAATTCACTTATAATGCATGAGAAATATTGTAATTGTTTTCCAACTAGTTACTTTCAAATCCATAAGGTCAAGGAAATGGATATATCTAAAAATTACAGTAGCAAAACTCCTAATTTTTATTTTATTTTTTGGTAAAGTAACCCTCATATTTATTTGAGGAATCTTGGGAAAGTCGACGAAGGCTGATGCCTACGAACGTACCGTGGGGTGTCTTAAGTGTGGTGAGAGGGGGTTTGTTTACACGGGACTTAAATATTTGGATATTGGGAGGAGAGGGAAAAACTTTTGCGGGCAGCAGATTCCATAGTATTGACACTCTAGAGATGAAAGTACGAAGAAAGCGGTATGTTCAGGGCTCTCCAACTGAACTGTAAAAGGATGCATAGAAGTTGCACTACGTGTTGCTCTCTTGGGAGCTGCCCGAGAAGGAATTATACTGGCCAACTCCTCTGAGCAGAAGCCGTGAAAATACCTATATAAGAGCGATAGATCCCCTACAGCTCGACGGTGGGCAAGAAGAGGAAGCCTTTCTGTGAGCGCGGGATTATTAATAAGACAAACGGCTCTTCTTTAAATGGAGTCCAGAATGCTAAGTGTTTGGGGGAACGCCATTCCCCAGACATGAGAACAATATTTTAAAGAGGGTCTGATTTGGGATACATACAGAGTATGAAAGGGATTAAAAGAAGAAAAGTACTTTTTGGCTTGAAAGAGGAATGAAGCTGCCGAGGCTATGGATGTAATGTGTTTGTGCCAGTTCAGTTTTTTTTTAAGTAACGCGACAAGATTAAACGACTCTTTGTTCTGCAGAACTAGGCAGCTCATATGTAACGGATGAGCATTAGCAGACTTTTTTGCGACAGCGAACATGACTGTTTTTTCGAGGCATTAAACTGAACAAGATTTTTGGCGCCTGAATTCAAGATAAGTTTAAGGTTTTGTGAAAGAGTTATCTGCATTAACCTGCGCTTGTTTTCCAAATCAGAATTACATGGTGGCTTAAGAAATTGAATAGTACTAGAGTGGAGGGTACTATCGTCAGCAAAACTATGCATGGGATTGATTGTGGAAGAGAGAAGATCGTTAATGTGTAGAAGAAACAGCATGGGTGCCAGCACTAAAAACGCTTTAAAACAAAATAAAATTCCTAAAAATGGTGCAAATGCTGGATATAAACGTTTTTAGATCTAATAAAAAATAAATATATTACTGTGTGACACTGAATTGTTTTTACAGACAAGATTTTTTAGGTCGATGACAGAACACTTCACTACCTTATCTTTAATCTGACTTTTTATTATTCGCATATTATTTCTATTAAAGTTTAAATAAATAAAACAATCCAACAAAATATTTAAATAACGTGATTAATCTTCACACCTTTGCTAATTTCAAATCTAAACAATTTGCAATATACTAACGTGATAGTCTCGTGCTACATGATTGTGAATTGTATTATTGCTTTAAAACCACTTATCAGATCTATTTTTATGGGATAACAATGTTGTCAAAGAATAAAACTTATATTGACGTTATTAGAAATAAAAAATATATTAGGATTATGTGCAAAAATTTTATATCAACATAAGAGTATTTTATTGCAATCGTATTGTTAGGTATATACATACATACAATGCATACAATTGAAGAAATAAAGAGATTACATTTACAATGTAAGGAAATATAAGTTTTATTACAACGATGATATGCATACGTTTTTTTTGTTTTAATCAAAAAAGTAAAAAAAGAACATGTTTGCCTTAACTTTAAAGAAAAAAGTAACTACTTATTTTAAATAATATACGAAGTGTTTCAAAAGTAATTGTTAAGCTTTCAGCAGGGGCTTGTTTTCATTAAAATGAGAATAAAAGTTTTTCCTAAAGCGGAATTTACATTTTCGAGTATAGTCAAATCATTTTTAAAATGTAAATTCGGTGCCCTTTGAAAAGAAAAAAAAACATAAAAAGTAGCAAAAAGTTTTAACTTTTATTGTCGGCTTTTTATATGGTCTATTATTACAGACACGTGCGGGAAGCGGCACATTATAAAAAGCAAAGGCGGTCGCTAGTTCAAATTAAATCTTTTCGGCTACTTTTTATGTTTTTTTCCTTTCCAAGAGAACCGAATTTTCATTTTTATATTGATCCAACTATACCCGGATTCAAGTTATAATTCTTGAACTGAATCTCGGAGGTATAAACGGTTGCTTAAAGTCGCAACGTTTTTCATTCAGCCGTTTATACCCTCGAGATTCAATCTGAGAAATGTAACTCAGATTCAGGTATTCGTAAATGTAAATTCCGCTTTAAAGCCCCGTTTTCGAGTTATTATTCGTTAAAAATTTGGAAATAAAAAAGGTTTTTATTTATAATGTTTAAAATATAAAGTTTATTACAACGATGCTATGCATATGTTTTTGGTTTTAATCAAAAAAGTAAAAAAATATGTTTTTCTTTAACTTTATAGAACAAAAAGTAACAACTTATTCTAAATAATATATAAAGTGTTTTAAAAGTAATCGTAAAGCTTTCAGCAGAGTCTTTCTGTCATTAAAATAAAAAGAAAAGTTTTTACTAAAGCGGAATTTACATTTTTGAGTACCCGGTTTTTAGTTATAATTCTCGAATTGAATCTCGAAGGTACAAACGGCTGCTTAAATTCGCAACGTTTTCCATGCAGCCTTTTATACCCTTTAGATCAGTCTGAGAAGTGTAACACAGATTTAGGTACTCGTAAATGTAAATTCCGCTTAATAGCCTCGTTTTTAAATTACTGTTCGTTATTGAGTTAGAAATAAAAAGGTTTTTGTTTAAGGTATTAATTATAAATTTTATTACAACCATGAAATGTGTAGGTTTTTTTGTTTTAATTAAAAAAGAAAAAAAATATGTTCTTCTTTAACTTTATAGATCAAAAAGTAACAAGTCTTCCTCTCATTAAGGAAAAGTTTTTACTATAGCGGAATTTACATTTTTTCGGTTTTATTTTATAACTTAAATCCGGGTACCCCGGATTTATAATTCTTGAATTGAATCTCGGAGGTATAAACGGCTGCTTAAAGTCGCTACGTTTTCCATGCAGCCGTTTATACTCTCCACATTCCGTCTGAGAAGTGTAACTCAGATTTAGGTAATGCTTTCAGCAGAGTCTCTCTCTCTCATTAAGATAAAAAGAAAGGTGTTTACTAAAGCGAAATTTACATTTTATGGGTACCCGGATTAAAGTTATAATTCTCTAACTGAATCTCGAAGGTATAAACGGCTGCTTAAAGTCGCTACGTTTCCCATGCAGCCGTATATACCCTCCAGATTTAGTCTGAGAAGTGTAACTCAGATTTAGATAAAGCTTTCAGCAGAGTCTCTCTCTCATAAAGATAAAAATTAAAGTTTTTACTAGAGCGAAATTTACATTTTCGGGTACCCGAATTTAAGCTATAATTCTCTAACTGAATCTCGAAGGTATAAACGACTGCTTAAAGTCGCTACGTTTCCCATGCAGCCGTTTATACCCTCCAGATTCAGTCTGAGAAGTGTAACTCAGATTTAGGTAAAGCTTTCAGTAGAGTCTCTCTCTCATTAAGATAAAAAGAAAAGTTTTTACTAAAGCGAAATTTACATTTTCGGGTAACCGGATTCAAGTTATAATTCCCGATCTGAATAAACGTTTAACACAAATCAAATTTAGCAGATTTGTGTTAAATTTTATGTAGAATTTAATAACATAAAAGATACGACCGATGAAAGGTAGGTGGATGGTAAGTAGATGGTATTTGGTTATGATTTTTTTTTGTATTACATTTTGACGTTAATTAAAATAAGGTAAAAAAACGAACAATTTGAAGTAAAAACGGTGCTCTTATCTTAAAAAGACCTTATAATTTTTTTAAAATACACCAAATGCACTTCTTGGAATAAAAAACGTGCTGACAATAACTGCAAAAATGCCATTTAAATTGTACAAAACGTATAAAAAGGCTTGACTTGAATTATTATTTGTAAGTTCAACCTTTTTAATAAACCTAAAATTGAGTAATAAAATTAAGTTACAAATTGCTTTATGATGTGCATTAATAATTATAAACTAAAATTTCTCGCAAACCATTGTTTCTATTATTTGGAGGTAGTTTTTTTTAGTTAGAAATGTTTGTTCACTTAAATTTACGAAAAAACCTAGCACAAAAAAGTTTTTATGACAAAACATTACGCCTTAAAAAACCTACCCCTTATTGGTGGTGTAAAAATTTATTTTTTTATGTCATTAGATTGTACATAAAATTTTAAACTATTTTTTCTATGTTATTTTAATACCTTTTGTTAAGTGGTTGTAAATAGTTAAAAAACATTGTCAGTACCAACCCTTTAATGGACTGTATAAAAAACTTATTAAGTATTTATTGTAAGGTCACTGTCGATTACAGAGTATTGCGATCGTGATTTATTTAAAGTACAGTCGCTTAACTTAGGTTTTTGGTCCTACATGTGTCGTTTTTGTTAATAAAACTATCACGTATTTACAAGGTATAGCAAACTTAATTATTTGACGGACTTTAGGTTTTTATTAAAATCGCGATTAGCCTTATCTATGTGGCTAAAATAATAAAATCACAAGGATATATGGACACCCTGTCCATTACTAAATAATAAGGACAATATAAGGTTAACTACGCAAAAATTAAGACTTTGAACTACAAAATGTGCTAACAAAAGTGTTATATTTTGTATTTTAGCAGAAAAGTCAATTTTTTAATTTTTTTTTATTGCTTTGCGTTCTCAATAAATAGAAAAGAAAAAGCAATTGGAAATACAAAAGGCTACGTATATTTAAATTCACTGTAAATAAAAGCGGGGAAAATATATCAATAAAGTTTCCACTTTTAAATTTATAATAACATGGTAAAATCACCAAAAATAAGATAATTTATACAAATTATATGATGCCCATTTGTACAAGAGTAATTTAATTTTAGTTCAACTTTTTTAGTTTTTTAGAAATAGGTAAAACATTATTTAGGGTGGATCAAGTATCAACGATGATTTTTACCTAACGCATTTGTTTTATAAATATGACTGGATAAAAAAAACTTCTTTTAAATGGACATATTCACTTTTATTTTTAGTTCTATATTGTAATTATTTAGTTTTTGTTGATGTTTATAAATTAGAATACTAGGACCCACTTTATTCAAACAATTGTTATTTATTAGCTTGCTGCTATCTTTATTTTATTTAAGAGGTGTAAAAGGACATAATTTAAGGTGTTTATTAAAAGGTGTGCCTATGTGTCATTTGCAAATAATTATTTAAAACAGCTTTAAAAAGTAGGCGATAACAGATTAGATCATTATAATCGTATTTATAGGTAATGACACTGTTCTTAAAAACTAAACAATTTAGAAGATGTAAACTTTAATTTTATACAACCTAAATACCTATGTGTCTTTTAAAATTGCTTTTGCGATGTCAAAGTCAAACCTCCACTGCAAGTTTAAAAATTTAAATTCAAATCTGAACAACGTAGTCCATCCTTATACAATTTTAACAAATCATTTATAACGTACTTTTAAAATTAAGTAAAACCGTTTATCCAAAATCTATTCCTTGATAGTTGAAAGCGTTAGTGCTTAAAGTAATCATATGTTTGATTTGACATAATAAGTAGTTCTTATTAATTTAAACTTCCTTGAGAATAGCACTCTATTACTTCTTTTTAAAACAGGTATTTCTCATGGACAATTATTTGATAATTTTTCTACGTATCCAGTATGATACATAAGTTTTGAGAACCAATAATAATTTAAACGTAAAATAAAACCCAACTTTATGTTACAATAAAATAAATAGTAACTTCAAAATCTTCTAAGATTGTCATTAGAAGAGAAGAAAAATAAAGGTTTCTACCAGAATCGTTTTTGTTTAAATATATAATAAAAATAATAATATCTTTTTCTAGTACCCATAAAAACTGACTAAAAAATAAAATAAAGTACCTATGTACCCTGATTTCTATAACGAATTAACATGTATCTAATAAACTTTTAAAATAGTAATTAAACGAATAATGTTTTACCAGTCTGCAAATTAAATATTTTTGTTGTCATAAAATCTTATTATGTATTGGGTCTTTATGTTGCCCTGCCAAACTTCCATGTAATATTTATTAATAATTTATTTCAAAAAAATATAATTATTTATTAACAACATTCAATAAGATGATAAATAAATGAGGAAAAAATGCAACCGGTATTTAAAGTAAAGGACATTTAGCAGCTTTACAATAAATTTACTATTTAAAAAATATTGGTAAAATATAAAAGAAAGTAAAACTTGATTAGTATATTTGTTTTTCTTAAATGATAAATTAAACAATCTGAGCACCACCTTTTATTGGTATATTTTTAAGACTATAGACGACTATAAGATCTTTAAAGATAAATAATTATAATAATTAAAATAAAATGGCACAAAAGAAGAATAACAAAATATTTCGTTTTAAAAAAATCAAAATATTTGGAATATTATAATAAAAGTATTTAGCTTTGAAAAAAAATGCTTGTTGTTTTTAAAAAAGTAAATTAATCAAGCTAAACATCACATTTGGTTGGTATATTCTTAAGACTATAGACGACTATAAGATCTATAAGATAAATAATTATAATAATTAAAATAAAATAGCACAAAAAAGAATTACAAATA
Organism: Listronotus oregonensis; assembly: GCA_019359885.1. Classification (NCBI taxonomy): domain Eukaryota; kingdom Metazoa; phylum Arthropoda; class Insecta; order Coleoptera; family Curculionidae; genus Listronotus; species Listronotus oregonensis. The sequence goes on from JAHBCN010004541.1 coordinate 18,537, forward strand.
TTTGGTTTTAAAACAATTAAAATTTTTGGAATAATATAATAAACGTATCCAGCTTTAGAAAAAAAAGCTAATATTTACATGTAAGTTTATTGGCTCTTGCAAGTTATTTCACTGGTCGTATAAGAAAATAATAGGTACCTTAATAATGCCTAATTGGTATCGATAAAATATATTGCCAAAACTAAATTTAGGAAATTATTATTGCTTTCACTTAATTTTTTCTGAAATAGTTTTTGCAAAATCTTGGTTTTTAATTTATTTAGTATTTACAGTATCTAAATAATCTACTTTTTAGATTTCCGTTACCATGTTCAATAGGCAAAGAACTAATTTACGCCCATTACAACTCAGTCTCTTTCTATATTTAAAAAAAATATATAAATATGATTTAAACAGAAAACAGCAGAAATGGAAAACATATTTTCAAAAGAATCCAATTCTTGTAAAAAATAATCCTAATCAGAAATTAACTTATACTTTTTTCTAAAATTATAAAAAGCAAAACTGGTAGTCTAATAGCTTAGGTAGCTCAGATCCGTTAAAGTAAAGAAAAAGAACATTTTTATGGTGTATTTATTCATATTTAAACCAAGAAAAAACCAGTCATAAAATTTTCGGTACCTGACACGCGTCTTTATTTACACAACTAAACTTTCAATACCGTAGGAAGTACATTCAAAAATTTTTATCTAGGTTAAAATAATTATTACTGATTGGTTCCAAATACTAAAAAATCTATAAACACAAATCTTCTAGTTTTGATAACCTTTTAACAAAATAATTTAGAGCGAAAAATTGCTTTGTTTTAAAAAAAATGCCTATATTTAGGTAATTTTTCGAATAACTTATCTCAACATAAAGAATAGTTTTTAAACATTGTCAGAGAAGCCCGGTCAAAGAAAAGTTTTATGGGACCTGTACGGATGCTTTACTTAGGATGTTTTACGGTTTTTTTTTTGCTATCGGAGATTTATGACTGGTTTTTGGTTAGTTTAAATATAAATAAATACACTGTAATTAGATTAATTCTTTACCAGTAGATAAAAACTCCTTACCAACGACTAAATACATCTAAAGACACGAATCTCAAGTATGACCCAAAAAAATGAAAAAAGCGGGATACGAAGGGCGTTTTTATTCACGTTATTATTCATACTTCTCGTTTCAATTGGTTTACTAACCAGTACTTTTTTAAATAACCTTTTTCTAGCGTGGTACTATTAACAAAGCAATCTGACTATTTAAGTAAAATTTATGTTTAGTAAACAGCATTACCAGTTTATTTACTCTTACTTAATAGGTCCATTTACATCACAGATGTCAAAAAATAACTGGAATACTTACTAGGAACAAAAGTGGTACACTCATGCGTAGAGACGCATTCAGGGATTTTTTCTTTACGATTTTGGCCAAACGAGAAAAATCTAGGTTGGCAAAACTGCACTAGACTGCACAAATACACAAAATATCATCCAAGACAGTCAAAAACTATTAATTTTGCAAAAATATAATCCAGCAATAAGATAAAAACTCATCACATTGCTAATTACAAAACTAAATCGACTAAATCAACTCGATAACAGTTGACAGATACCTATAAGATACTCTACGCATAGGCGGACCATTTTTATTAAATATGCGCTTATGGGACTCAGTATTCTAGTTTTTAAGATACCTGTGATCCATATCCATACATAAACCTTCAAAATGAAAATTTGCAATTGCATTTAGTCGACGAAGATACCGGATATTATATAACAAGTATACATTTATGACATTTTTAGGTCCATTGGTTAAAGCTTATTGACAATTTAAATAGATAATAAATATAAATTATTATTTAGAATATACAGAATTATTTCGTTTTTATATAACCTTAATTTTGTTTTTTACAATAATTTTAAAGCTAAATATCTTTTTCGTCAGAGCAAAAATTACGAGTTCATTGAGCTGTTATCGAAAATATTAAAATCTAACCTATATTTTATTATTTTTGTGGTAGATTTCTATAGGTACATATATATCTTTTTTTGGAAAAAAATCGTGGAAAACCTTTAATTTTGAAAGTTAAAACAACATTTTTATAAATTTTCAATAAGTTTTTGTTGGGTTATTTGCCTGGAAAATTTAACTATGGAACTTATTAAACTGTGAAAGGCTTTCGCGGCCATTGTCTAATGTTTCAATGGTTAATGAGCTGTTAGGCCGGCGTAAAAAGGCAAGAAGAATTTGCGAACCCGAGGCGCTAAACGCAGAACTAACACAAATTCATAACGCTTTAAGGGCCAATGGTTATTCAGACCGAGAAATCAAAAGATCAATGGAACCAACAAATACCAGATCTGTGGAGAACAAACAACTTCAGCCAGTGGCAAAAGCATTTCTGCCCTTTATTCCGAGCGTTACGGACAGGATTGGTCGATTGCTACGAAAGAAAAATGTAAAAACAATTTTCAAACCAACGAGGAAAATCAAAGAATGCCTTCGATCGACCAAAGACAAAAGAGATCCACTTGCGTCTTCAGGAATTTATCGCATTCCGTGCACATGTGGAAGCGTGTACATAGGAACGACAAAACGCTCGATCAACACCAGGATTAAAGAGCATAAAGCCAACTGTCGTCTGGGGTAGACAGACAAATCCGCCGTAGCAGAACATACCCTTACAACGGACCATCGCATAAAGTTTGAGGAGACCCAAGTACTCGACCACGTCGGCATACCACTCCAGACTCTACAGAGAAGCCATAGAGATAGAAAAGCATAGCAACAATTTTAATAAGAAAGAGAAAGCAGTTAAGATCAACAAAACATGGATTCCCATAATTAAGGGTACGAGAATTGCACCCTTTACGAACAAAGCCGACCGAAACCGATTGGAACCAAAAGTAACCGATGCCCCGCCCACTGCCTCCCGAACGTATAAATACAGTAGTTCGCATACTGTCAACCAGGAAGCAACTTCTGAAGATGCCAACCGCTCGTGTTGGCGAAACGTCAAGTCAACCAGACAATCGACGCCGGCCTAACAGCCCAAAAACCATTGAATCTATAGAACTTATTTATTACTTTATTAACATTAGTACTGAATATTATAACTTTTTGGAGATCAAAGTGATAATCGTAAGAAGTAAATTCTAGAAGTAAGCTTAGGTAAAAAGCTTTGGGAAAAGCACCAATTAAGTTTTCTATTATAACTTCATGAAATTCAATGCCTAAATCCCACGTGATCCCGCTTTTTTGTTTTTTGGGAATATTTTTGTTTGTCTCCGTCTCCGCATTAACCACTAAAACAAATTGCTGTCCTTAAAGTATTTGGTTAAATTGTTAAATTTGTTGACAAATTAAGCTGCCAATTAAAATCCCATCTTGTTCTAAAGCATATTTGGTGTTAATTATTATATTAATTTTTAATTCAACTTTTTCATGTCAAAATATATTTCAATTTTTTTTCTAATGAAGCAATACCTTATATTGTATTTACTAAATAAAAATTTCAGAGACTAAATTTAAGATTTTAAATTAAACCAGGACCGAAAAGTTAACAACAAAATATTTAAAAAGAAGTGGAGCGTCACTTGCAATGGCAAATTCTTACTTAATTTGTTTACGATTTTATGGATTACCTTAAATGTAAAATTTAGTAAAAAATTTTAACCACAAGGTTTAATTTTGTTTATCGCAAACTATAAAAAAACTGTCTGATGTAATAAGTAAATGTTATTTATTTTTAAACAGACATAATAAACAATAAATATAGAAAATAACCAATGTTGGTAGTGAAAACAATATCACCTTTATACGCTAATGTTACCCGAAGGCAAATATCTATAAAAGTTAAATTATAGTAAGCAATTTAAATACACGACTTATATGTAATTATGCACATTTCCCGTGTTATCTAATTCTATTTTATATTATGCAAAATTTTACCGCATATGCTTATTTTTGTATTTAAAATAAAACATACCTAAAAAACAAATAAGGAAAATACTTTATAGCATTTATTTTGGGCATATTTTGGTATTTTTTTATTTGTGTAGGGCTAATATACAGGGTGTTTGCTAACTGAATGTCAATACTTTAGGAGGCAATTTTTGGGTCCATTTTAGCAAAAAAAAGAACTACATGAACGTATGTTTTAAATGTCTTAACTTTTGAGAGACATGGTGGCAACATTTAAAAAAAAAATCTTTTATTATTAATAAAGTTTTAAGAGGCATTTTTTAATGTACCGCATTTTTTTATTTTCACCGGTCGCGTTCGTACGAAATTTGGCCTGCCTATTTTAGCAGACCTTGATGGTAGGTCACTGATTTCTCTTAAAATTAAAATAATTTTTAAAATCCTTAATCATTTCTAAGCAAAGTTAATCAATTGATTTTTCGCTTAAAAAAATTAAAATCGTTTGTCCGCATGATCATAACTCATAACAATATCGGTAAACAAAACCGCCATGCAGAGAAAGATCAAGAATTAATTTTTCCAGGTAAATTAGGTCATAAATAAATACAGATTATTTTATTTTTTTTTATTTTAAGGAAAGTCAGTATCGTACCACTGTCTCACCTAATTTCTGTTTTTTTTCACAAAAGTTGTTATTAATTTATTAACAGACGATTTATAATTTTCTTTAAATTATTAATAGTAGGTATTGTTTTTTTTTAATAAAATTCGTTTATTAGTTAGTTTGTTGTTCCTAAATAATGTTATGTTATTTCATTAAAAGTATAAAAGTAAAATGATTTAAAAAAGAACAGTCTTCTAACAAAATCATTTACATTCTGTGGTTGTGGTCACTAATTGGTTACTAAGGAATAAATATTTTTTTGACAAGTTTTACAAAAAAAATTCTTGATTTTAACCAATGGCGATCCAATTATTTTTAACTTGAAAACACCCTGTATAGGGTGGCGCCTTTTTAATTAAATTAGGGAATACTAACTAAACCGTGTCAAAAAATGTTCTTTGGGTACTCGTCAACTCGGACCGCTTTGGTTCTGATCCCAGATATTTTGTGTTTTAACAGGATATACAGACACTTAAAAACTTACAGATAAACTAAAAAAAACTTTAACAATCCCTTTCATAAATGTGAAAATTGAGGTTCTGTTCCCATCCGAGAGCTTTCTTTTAAAACTTCTTGGTAATTCTGAGGGCATTTTAATTAAAAAGAGTTTCCAGAATAGACAATTGTTTCTTTATTTTCAAATAATAATAGTTTTACGTAAAATATCTATTTTGCAGTTTCTTTTGGGGTATTTCTTTTTTGGTTTAAATTATAGATAGTAAATGTACACTAACCAATGGGTTACTACCAATATTTTTCTTTGTGTTATTCACATGGCTGAAAAAAAAATAAATGCACTACCCAAGTTATAAAAATGCCATTTAAAATCTGTGAGGGCTACTAAATAATGTTTTAATATACCGCTAAACTTTTTGCAAGTTACTTGAATCGTATTTAATAATTTTTAAATATCCTTATTTAAAAATAGTAAGTTTTAGGGATTTTTAACATTGTAAAGGAATATCGTACAAAAAGCTATTTTTTTTAATATCTATATAAATGTAACAGTTTTTAATAAAAAAAACCATTTTACTTACAAAATTGTAATATTATACACTACGTATGTAGTTACTTTTTAATTCAGTTGCCATGAACCTAATCAGAGCATGTTTTCAGAGAAAGTCTAAAACAACCAATTCACATTTAAAAATAATAATTTCAATAAAAATGTTACTAAAAATGTATTCTTTAAATAAACAATAGTAAATAAAGAAAAAAATGTTACCGAAACATAATATTGTCTGAATAAAATTAACGAAATTCTTATTAAAACTATTTTTTTACACCAGAGCAAAGTTCTATTTTCTCATGAAAACAAGTCAAATGGCATATAAATATTAAAAAGAATACACACATTGGGTATAAATACATAAAAATATTGCATGATATAATAGTGCTGCTTTATAGTGTCTACGAAATTCTAAAGAAAGCCGAATAAAAATTTGCAACAGCGGAAAATATAACATATTTTAAAAGTAACGTATTAAACTGTTATATAAAAGTTTTAATCAAGTTAAAATATCCTTTTAATCACTGTTTTTTTATGCTTTATCTCAAAGTTAAATCTAAAACAGAATGTTTAAACGGTAGTCACCTTTTTTAACTACCAATATTTTTTTTTGTGCTTTTACCAAGGTCACATTGGTTGTTGCCTAAAATTGAAACACATCTTAAAAAAAAAAAAAAATATGATTTGCATAATTTAATAAGAAAACAATGAAGATTAATGATCTCAAACCTCGAGCATTAATCTCTCTTATTAATACCCTTGTTTGTTAAATAGCTATAAATCAATTCATATAATAAATGACATCTGTTTGCTTTACAAACATAGGATTAAAGAAGTTTGATAGTATAAAAAAAAATGTTGTGCAAAAATGTCAACTAGACAGACTTTAGATAATGAATTGGATTTTAAGATGTTGAAACATTGTACCTAATACTGCAAATATAGTAAACAAATTTTTTTTAGTAGTAAAATTAGTTTTTGGTAACTCTCGCCATTTTTATTTATTTACTAAAGAAGGTACTCAACCAGACATACTAATTAGGTAACATACAAATTAATTAAATTTAAAACATTATTAAATTACAAAAGCAACAAACAACTTAATTTTAAAAAACAAACTAAACGACTTATGGCCGGTTGCACCAACAATTTTAAGAAATCCTTAGTACAAGGTAATCCTTAAAATGGCCAAATAAGCAATGTGATTGACTACATTGGAGATTTAAGGACAATTTAACGCTAAGGTTGCTTAAAATTTTTGGTGCAACCGGCCATTAGACGCGTTAATTCTATAGCCACAACAACTTCCAAAACGCATTGAAGCCAAAAAATATTTGTTTCATTGTAATCTATACAGTTAATATGTATTTTTTACAAGTTCCCAGATACATTTCTAGTAACTTCCTAGTTTTCCAGTTTAGTTTGTCCTTCTTACATTTAATTGTGGATCCTGTTATTAGGTGGAGTTAGAAAGCTGTATCGTGGCTATTAGCTTGTTTTTTCGGATTCTTGTTTCTTTGCTTGCACTTTGCTTTCTTAAGTTATGGCTTTCATTATTGTGTGTAACTTGAGGTCATTCTGCTTTAAAGTACTTGTTATTTTTTTTAAAGGTATTCTCGTCGCTGGTTTTTGTCACCTAGTTTTATTGATCTGGAAATCAGTATGGTAAGACATCTTGTATTTGTAAGAGGTAATGATGGAAGTACTGCATATAGTGTGTCGTAACTCTTCATTTTGTGTCTAGTTTACGAGGTGCTCAAAAATCGTAATTGGTTGTTTTCTTTAAATCCCACTATTAACTAGATCTAATAAGTGGAATTTAAATGATCCAAAAAAACAAACAGACCCTGCAATAAATATATAGTTCACCAACGTACCTAATCCCTTGTATGGTTTTAGGTTGATTGATTCGACGGTTTTTTTCTCAGAATAGATTATTAGCAACTTTGCCACTGCTGGTTATAGAAAAAAAATATTTTACTGATCCTCTTAATGTACTGAGATCTAGAATTAGACCAAGTTCTTTCCACAATTATGTTCCACTGCTTTTTGACTTGGCAAGTTTTTTACTGATTTGTCTATATTACCGTCTTTTTTATTAATATAGATTGTTCTTCTCATCAATACAGGCGGTTAGTAAACAAACTTGCCAAGTCAAAAAAGAGTGGAAATAGAGATTTTGATACTTGTTGACATATATTTAACATAGGTGTTTTTGGTGGGATTTTTTCTCTTTTCCCTAAGTTTAATAATTAATTAATTGTTTTAATTCAATTTGTTTTACAAAATAGAGTAAATAATAGGTACCGAAAGTATTAAAAAATCTGCAAATAAATAATTATATGAAAGTTGAAAGCCGAAAAAGATCATATGTTTTACGTCAAAATTTTATCGGATCAAAACGGCATTACTTTTGATTTTTTTTGTGGCATAAACGACTGTAAAATGAAATTTGTGATTTAAGGTTTTGGATCAGATGAAAGCTACATCTGATCGAGCTCATGGAAATATAAGTAGTCAGTTATGACCTCAGAAAGTCAGGAACAATTAAATTGCAAAATTCCTAAATACCCCCTAAAAATAGGATTTTACGGCCCTGTTTTAAATAATAGGTACAGGAAGTATTAAAAATCTGCAAGTAAATAATTATTTGGAAGTTGAAAGCCGAAAAAGATCATATGTTTTACGTCAAAATTTTATCGGATGAAAACGGGATTACTTTTAATTTTTTTTATGACATAAACGACTGTAAAATGAAATTTGTGATTTAAGGATTTGGATCAGATGAAAGCTACATCTGATCGAGCTCATGGAGATATAAGTAGTCAGTTATGACCTCGGAAAGTCAAGGTCAATCAAAATGCAAAATTCTAAAATACCCCGAAAAAATAGGATTTTACGGCCCTGTTATAAATAATAGCTACCGGAAGTATTAAAAAATCTGCTAATAAATAATTATTTGGAAGTTGAAAGCCAAAAAAGATCATATGTCTTACGTCAAAATTTTATCGGATCAAAACGGGATTACTTTTGATTTTTTTTTTGTGGCATAAACTGTACTGTACAATGTTATTTGTGATATAAAGTTTTGGATCAGATAAAAGTTACATCTGATCGACCTCATGGAGATATATGTAGGCAGTTATGATTTAACAAGGTCAGGGTCAATCAGATTGCAAAATTCTAAAATACCCCCTAAAAATAGGATTTTACGGCCCTGTTTTAAATAATAGGTACCGAAAGTATTAAAAAATCTGCTAATAAATAATTATTTGGAAGTTGAAAGCCAAAAAAGATCATATGTCTTACGTCAAAATTTTATCGGATCAAAACGGGATTACTTTTAATTTTTTTATGACATAAACGACTGTAAAATGAAATTTGTGATTTAAGGTTTTGGATCAGATGAAAGCTACATCTGATCGAGCTCATGGAGATATAAGTAGTCAGTTATGACCTCGGAAAGTCAGGGTCAATCAAATTGCAAAATTCTAAAATACCCCGAAAAAATAGGATTTTACGGCCCTGTTTTAAATAATAGGTAACGAAAGTATTAAAATATCTGCTAATAAATAATTATTTGGAAGTTGAAAGCCAAAAAAGATCATATGTCTTACGTCAAAATTTTATCGGATCAAAACGGGATTACTTTTGACTTTTTTTGTGGCATAAACGACTGTACAATGTTATTTGTGATTTAAAGTTTTGGATCAGATAAAAGTTACATCTGATCGACGTCATGGAGATATATGTAGGCAGTTATGACTTAAGAAGGTCAGGGTAAATCAGATTGCAAAATTCTAAAATACCCCCTAAAAATAGGATTTTACGGCTCTGTTTCAAATAATAGGTACCGATAGTATAGAAAAAAATCTGCTAGTTAATAATTATTTGGAAGTTGAAAGTCGAAGAAGATCATATGTTTTACGTCAAAATTTTATCGGAATAAAACGGGATTACTTTTGATTTTTTGTGGCATAAACGACTGTAAAATGAAATTTGTGATTTAAGGTTTTGGATCAGATGAAAGCTACATCTGATCGACCTCATGGAGATATACGTAATCAGTTATGACCTCAGAAAGTCAGGGTCAATCAGATTGCAAAATTCTAAATTACCCCCTAAAAATAGGATTTTACGGCCCTGTTTCAAATAATAGGTACCGAAAGTATAAAAAATATGCTAGTTAATAATTATTTGGAAGTTGAAAGCCGAAAAAGATCATATGTTTTACGTCAAAATTTTATCGGAATAAAACGGGATTACTTTTGATTTTTTCGTGGCATAAACGACTGTAAAATGAAATTTGTGATTTAAGGTTTTGGGTCAGATGAAAGCTACATCTGATCGACCTCATGGAGATATACGTAATCAGTTATGACCTCAGAAAGTGAGGGTCAATCAGATTGCAAAATTCTAAAATACCCCCTAAAAATGGCGCACTACTCTGCGTTTTTTAGGCACTATTGTGCAAGATGTGTCTTGGAATGGAATATTGTTTTTATTTTCGGGAATGGCTTCTCCCATATGGAATTTTTAATTTTATTAAAAAGAGAACCGTTCTGTATTAGTTATCCCGCTTTTAAAAAACCCTTGTTTTTTAATGTATATTCTTATAATTTATGAAATATTCAGTATCTCTTAGTACTTCTCAATAAGGCAACACCCTTTGTGGAAAAGTGATAAATTATCCCCATGGCTCACTTCTTTTACTTCAGAGTGTTTAGACTATAAAACTACCTGACAGAGGTTTTAACTTAATAACCAATACTCAAAATCCGCATTAAAAACTGTTTTGCACTTGGCTTAAGATACCAACGGAATATTATTTATTCTCAAGCCGTAAGTCTTTGTGGAGTCTATTAGAATAACATAAAAAAATTTGGTCTTTTATGCCATTGAATGAAGTCAAACATCATTTTAAAGATATTTACTATTTAGACACATCAATAATATTCTATTTTTTTCTTACGTTTATTGATTTACTAAGAACAAAGCAATCAATTCCTTTTTTAAGTTTAATATTATAAATATTTAATTATTGTTTTACAAAGTGTTAAATTAAATGGGTCTATTTCATTTCCTTATTGTTTTTTGTGAGAAACAAACAAAACAAAAGAAAAAGCAAGCGGATATGTATTTATGGGTTTGACGAATGGAAAATTATTATTCTAACTTAGACTGTACCATTTTAAATTAAATCTTAATAATTTCATTTTATTGCAACTATGACCAACAAAGCACCATGACTTATAGTAATCAACATTTCAATGATTTCTTAACATTTAACAAAAAATATATTTTCATTTAGTTATTATCAGAATCGTAATACAAATTAGTGTCGCATAATGCAATACAAAATGTCTATAGAATTTGAGACGCTCAAAATGATATAACTGTACTTTTTTTCAATATTAATAGGAATCTATTAAAAAGATTATAAGAAAATTATTATCTGACTCTTATAAGTAACATACAAAGTTAGGTTTATGTAAGAAAATGAGTGGAAGTGAGTAAATGTCTTGCAAATTTTTGTCTTTATACTCTTCTCAATGAAACAGCTTCGGACCTGGTTCCGGGGTATAGAACTAATAGTGTTCAAAGCTATTAACCTCTATGAACTGGCAGATCCTCTGAAACAAAATAAAGACAAAACCCCAAAAAACCAAAAGAATCAAAATACTTATCAACGTGTCGGTGGCAAGTCTACCAAAGGTTTTAAGATAAAATTATCTAAAAAAACCTATCTAAAAATTAAATTAAATTTTAAATTAAAATTTTTACAATTACATCTCGCTATCCAAGTTGGCATATGCCTTTCTTCAATAGTTAGATATTTTCAGTTTTATTTACAGATTTACTTTTTTTAAGTAAAAATCATTTTTTTAAAAAACAAAAGGACTCCTATATAGAACTATATACCAAACGAATCTTCTGTGACAGAACTTATGGCTAAATGTGTTGCCGCTTAAAAACTATTTTACTGTGTTTGTTAAATATGTTCTATAGTTTTGTGGCGAATTCATGTTTTAGTATGTTCAAAAGATATTTTAGTTAAAAATAATTATCCTCCAAATTTTATAAACAAAATCTGAACAACCAAATTTAAGACAAAATCAAAATAGACCTATTACAAATCTATTTTTACCATCTCAAGTAACAAAATCAAAACCATACAATATAAACAAAAACACAAAAAATGTTATTTATAATATCCCTTGTGAAGGTAATAAATTTTATATAGGTGAAACTTCCAGACCATTAGCCAAACGCATAAAAAAACATAGAACATATATTAAAAACACAGAATTTCACAAATCAAAAATCTGTCAACCCGCATTTTATAACAACCACATAATAAACTGGAATGCTTCTAGCATTTTAGCAAAGGAAAGTTGTTCAAAAAAACGTAAGGTAAAGAAAAGTGCATTTATTTTATTAAATAAAGATAAATGTGTAGCATCAATATCTGTAAATTTAAATTATACATGGTAACCTATGCTTGATGCTAAAGTCATTTTAGGTAAACTTAAAATCAATTAACACACCATACCGCTTTTTTTGTCTTTTTAAAAATTATAAATATAGGAGTCAAATCAAATAATAAGTTATTTATGACCGATGAGGAAGTCTCTTTTAAATAGCTTTAAAGTGGCTTAAATTAAAATCATAAAGAAACAGCCAATATTTCTAAGTCCCAAAATCAATGTAAATGACCTAATTTTATTTAAAATATAATAATAGTAAATAAAAACCATATTTATTATTTCCTGATACATTTTCTATTAGCAGTTGACACACGTGCACACAGGATATATGATATTAGATAAATATTAATTCTAGATTCTTTAGCGTATGCTTCAAAAAGTTTCCTTATTCAAAAACGTTAACAGTTTTAAATAAAATGTAAAAAAAAGTTTGGATCAAATTTTCTTACAAGGCGCTTCGAATATGGTGATGAATACTTTTAAAGAACATTTTTGGTATTTTCATAAATTTAACTTTCAATATCTCGAAAATAACACACTAACCGATCCATGGTCATAGAAACTTTTCTTTTAATTTAAACGCAAATAATATTTTCTTAAAGATTCTCCCCGTATTCTTGGAATAGTCTGTGTAGTGATGTAACTTAAACTTATATAATTTAAATATCAACCTTAATAACCTTCTTTAACTTTATTTAATTTTATAATTGATAATAAAACTACATTAAAAAAATGACATATATTATATGTTATTCTATTTTATAAAAAAAATGAAACTAGGTGCCACTTATTTATTACAAATAAAATTATAACACCACTCTAAAAAAATAGTATCGGAGACGGAGATGTGATTTATTGCTCTTGACGTATTTTTGCTTCCTAAACCCGAATTCGTAATCAAAATTTGGCCATTAGGTCAGAATTTTTTACTAATCTCAAAAAAACTGACCAAATTCGTGATTAAGACGTAAAAATACACCCTAAAACGTTTTGATCTTCACTTTCTTTAGCTGTTTTAACAAATTTTAACAGATAATGGTCCAAAAAGTCATTTACCATGTGGCACATGATTTTCAAAGTATTTTTGCTTTACGAAAACGTTTTCGTGGTCAATTTTCCTCTAGCACCCACCAATCTTCAGTAAATTGCCAGAAACCGTCAATATTGCGGATTTTTATTGTTTTTTTTTTGAGGTTAGCAAATATTGTGACCTAATGGCCAAATCTGACCATTACTGACTCGTGTTTAGGAGGCACAAATTTGTCGAAAACCATATATTACATATCTGGGTCCGATACTTTTCTTGTATAGGGTGTACAACTAAAAAAGGAGGTGGGCTGTAACAGTATCTCAGAAAATATTTATCGCACAGCGTTGGGTAAAAAATATTGTTGGTAAAAGTGGTCAAGAGAAATAGCTGGAAATTATTTTCAAGTTTTTGAAATGGCCGCTAGGGGGCGTAACTGCAATCTTGAATCTAAAAAAGTGATGTTTTTGTGAATTTTGCTATATTAACCTAACAAAAAAATACCTGATCTTTAAAGTCGAGGATAATCTGAACCTTTTTTGTTTAAAAATGTTTGCTATATATCTAAAAATAAAATGGTGGGGGGTATTTAAAGGTTTCCGTTAAACACACCCTGTATCTTTGAAACGGCTGAGCCGATTCTTGGGATTTAAAACTTAAAATATTTAAAGTTTTGTTAGTTTAACACGTCGCCGCTAGAGGGCTTTTTTCGACATTCCGACAGAAATGGTTAATTTTCTCAAAAAAATTAAATGCATTGGTATAATTTTTTTTATGAAAAAGTAGCTAAATAATGTCTAACAAGCTTAGACATTATTACTCGCATCATTCATAAATTTGGTTCTTTACTGCCGTCAAATTTAAAGAACCCACAAAGATATTAATACGATTTTTTTCTATTTCAAAAAAACATTATTTCAAATTCAAGAAATTTTTAAGTTCATATTACAAGTTTAAAGCAAATTATACAAAACCTCTTAATTTGAATTTAATATTTTAATGGCTATCACGACTTAAGCGATTTTTAAAAAAAAGGGATTCAATAGGAATATGATTTAAAAAATCCTGAAAATTAGCTTTTGAATTTTAAAAATTGATTTAAATTCGTAATCAAGACTCAGCTTTATAAAAATTTTACCATAAATTAAGTGTTTTTGGAAATAATCCTTTAGGTTGAAAATTATCTGTGTTGCTGGTGTTTTTTGGGAAAATTTTGCGTATTTAAACCTGTTTTTAAGGTATAAAATTCGGGTTTTAACATCCGGTTTTTCGGAAAATACTTCGGGTCATATTTAAAAGGTAAGTCTATTTCATTTGTTTTAAAAATTACAAAAAAACACGTTTAACACAAAAGTTTTATAGAATGTTAAGGTACATAGTTAAACATTATTTTTAAGTTTACAGGGTGGTTAAAAAGGCTTAAATATCTTATAATTTTTTGCTAATAAAGTATGTTTCTTAACCTAGTTTTCTAATAGTTATTTTTTTAAAAAATAAGGCTTTACTCCTTTAAAAATGACATAAGGCCATTGTTTTATGGTAAATACCATATTTGATACAAACTTTATTTTTAGAGATATCAAGAAATAAATTAATGCACAGAACATCAAAAATTTCATTGATTAAAATTTACTTTTAAATGCATGCCTGTATATTTTTTTTATGTAGATATTCAAAACCAACAACTTTCATATGTAAAAAAAAGCGGATAATCTGTTACACTTGTACATGAACATGTGGTAGATTAAAAAAATCAAATTATGCGTACCTATATTTTCTCCTAATGAATGTCTTTTACGTCCTTGCTCATTGACACATCAATAAAGATAAAAACTTTTAGGATTAGTTGTGTTTTCCTTGAATTTATTCGAAGTTTAAGTATTTACCTACAGTATTTAGATATGTATACAAATAGTTATAAAAATATTAATTATTACTTTTACTGGGTAGTTAGATTTTTATGTTACTTATGTTGTAAAAATTATTCTAGGTAAATTTTGCTTATATTTGGTATGTTTTTTTTGCCATAACTATAAACCATATTAATTAGCCTTTTTTTAATAAGGGAGTACACAGTTTCAAAATACTTCATCTGCAAAGAAAAATATAAAGCAAATAAAAAAATAAACAAAAACAGATGGACCTTAAAAAAAAGTTTCTAAAATGTAAATGTTAAGAAGCATATTTTAAGTCTAAATGATTTTTACAAATATATAAAAACTACTGTTCTAATAAACTATCTAACTTTAAAATATTTCATTTATTGAGTACATATAAGTAAATAAAGAGAAATCTTTATTGGCATTTTATAGAAAAAAATAAATAATTTATATAAAAAAGTATTCGAGGAATCGCGGCAATTTCCCATAAAGTAAACGTAATAAATATATTTATTGATGTTGCTTGTAAATATAATTGTAATTAAATGCACTTGACATCATTTTGACGTACAATTTGTAAATACAAACCGTGTTTCCTTCTTTTAAGAGAAAAATTAAAGATTTTGCCATGAAAACCAGTTTGTACACAAGACCTTAACAGAATGTTATGGTTATGAAAGTTAAGGTCGTAATTTTTTTGCAACCTTAAGCTTACATAATAAATGTTTTTATGGTTTATACTATTGTTATTAATAACATCTTAAACGTAATGGTATATGTCTATATTCAAAAAGTGCATAATAAAAAATATTTTAATTTTGACAAATTGTATAGCTCATGGGTGTACAAACGCGAATGTTAAAAAATTCATACGATGAAAGTCTAGACTTAATTTAAACTGAAAACTTTTTTTATTTGTATTTAAAAAAAAATATTTACACTAAAAGTTGCTGCACGGTCCCAAACTATATTTGCCGTAGTTGGTTTTATTAAAACTCATATGATATAACAGGGTATGGCAAAGAAAATTTAAGACTGCTTAAGAGTAAAATACCCTTGTTTAAAAAATATAACATAATGTTAAACAGAAAAGTTATTAGGAATCAAAATCTAGGCCTTAATACTAAGTCATGGCCTCGGACTTTTTTAATAAATAAATTACCCCTTATATAATGAATTTATTTATTTGATAAAAATCTTTTAAAATACCCTACCAAACTTATGTTGCTATGGTTTATTATATATAATTTAACATGTGAAAGAAGTATTGAAGTACTTTTAGAGTATACCCTATATTATAAAATATATATATATATTATATATATATATATATATATTATATATAGATATAAATATTAATATAATATCTTCTATTACGCTAAATATATTTTTATATATTATATATATATATATATATATATATATTATATATATATATATATATATATATATATATATATATATATATATATATATATATATATATATATATATATATATATATTATATATATATATATATATTATATATATATATATATATATATATATATATATATATATATATATATATATATAATATTTAAATTTTTACAGATCAATAAATAAGGGTCATGTAAATTTGTTGATTCCTAAATTCTTGACTCTACTTGGACCCTCGTTAAAAAAACAAATATCCCTTACGCACACAATATTTAAATTAAATTAAACTTATTGTAAACATTAGCAAAAATATCTTAAAAATAATTTGTATCTTAGCAAATAAAATGATTCAAATAACCCTTGCCCTTTTAAAGGTTACTATGTTTAACTTAATAAATTTCTGGTGGACATGTTTTTTTTTTTAATATTATCTTTACTGGTCCACTTTTTTTTATTCATATGGGAATTTTTATATTTTTCTGCTTGTTAAATTTTGGTTTTAACATGTTTTATATATTAGATCAAAATGCATATATCTGAAGCAAAATAGTTATAAAACTTTTGACAGCCATTATTATATAAAACTTCTGGTCACTAACAAGAGAAAAAAAAAGAAAACCATATTTGCCAAATCTATTTATTACTTTAGCCAATAGCAAGTCTCTTAAGCGACCTTCGAAAAAGTTAAATAGATATTGTAATCACATGAAGAATATTTATCTTTTTAGCTCCTTGTCACAAAATCTCTAATAGCTTAAATTAAACTAGCAACAGGTCAAGTACTGCAACTTAGTTTAAAAAAAAATAAAAATTTTAGGGAGTTCTCCTATCGAATAACCATGCGCGATAAATCACGATAAGAAGTTTACATATTCTTCCTTTACAGTCTGTACAAAATAAAACGTAAAACATAACCTGCTATAAAATTTTCGAAACATTAAAATAATAACTAAGAAATTATTGAGTTTTAAAATAGAACATTATTTTAATGAGCTCGTTATTAATTATAAGTATGACAGTAAATGTCTCAAATATGCTTCTGTACAAATTCCAAAGTAAAATGCAATTTTACTTCTCTACAATCCTACAAAACATCTCAAAGCAGAGTTACGCTCTCGACTTTTTTATTTAGTCTTGTAACTCATTGCACTCTGAATTTGATAGATTAAGTTTTATTCCACGTAATTTTAATTACTTTAATTAAAATCAATTATAAATTAATCATATTGTAATTTATATATTTTTTTTTGGGCAACTATGTGCAAATATTTCCAGATTACGTTAGGGTTTACTTTTAGTGTTACATAGTGTGGACATTTCTTTTCCTTCTTCCTCTTCTTCTTCCTGGGAGCCTTTTTTCACTACCGGAAGAAGCGCAGCCTCTTGGGCTTTTTGTGCCCAATCTCCCATTGTCTTTTATACCAATCCTCCCATAAACCTCGTTCCTTCTACAAGTCTGTACAACCCCGAGACTGCTTGGTTGATATATTCCTGTGAGCTCATTTTCGGTTGCCCAAATAATATCTGTCTTTTGTAATTTATTGCTTTACATTTACACACTATGTGGTTGGCTGTTTCTTCCCCCTCGTCGCACATTCTGCAACTTGGATCCCCATTTTATGAGCCTATCTTGTGTAGGTGTCCTCTTAGGTTATAGTGCCCTGTTAGCAACCCTACTGTTATGCGAAGTCTTTTCCTGCTTTGTCTTAGTAGTTCTTCCTTCGTTATTTTGGATGGGCCCCTTATGAAGCTTCTTCCATGTCGTATTCTACTGAGGTTTTCCCAGGATTCCTCGTGATTGTTTCGGATCCACTCCCTGGTTTGCCCTCGTGCTGTGGTTCTGGTTTAAAGTATGGGTGGCTGATCCATGTCTCGCTAGCTTATCCGCTTTTTCATTGCCTTCTATTCCCGAATGTCCTAATACCCACAGGAGAGTTACCCTGTTGCGTTCCCGCAGGACCTCCAGTTCTTTTTGGCATTCCCATGTCAGCTACTAGTGCCCCTAGTGACGCCTGGCTGTCTGTTATTATGCAGATCCGCTTGTTTTTGCAAGCCCTCCTGTTATTTTCTTTTGCACAGTGCAGTAAAGCATATATTTCTATTTGAAATACAGTACTGTGTGTTTCTAGTGGAATGGAGAATTGTGAAATCTTCATTTCACTGTACACGCTCGCTCCAGTTTCCTGCCCGGTTTTGGAACCATCCGTGTACCAGATGATGTCTCCAACCGTGCCGGGGAGATCGGGTTGCTGCCACTCACTTCGATCTGAAATTTTTACCTTGAAGTTTTTGTTGAATGAGTATTGAGGAATCATCTGGTCTGTTCTCTCGTCCAGGATGTTGCCGCCAACCTGCCTTTTTTGTTGTTGTGTCCCAAACTAGCGCAGACAACAGTTGGTTTTTGTTGCAGTCGGAAGTAGCTTATTATTGCCTCTCCCATCACTATGAGGTTAATAATTATGTCTCTTAGACCTTCCATGGCTGCTGTTAGGGTGTAGACATTTACGTTATCACTATTGCAAAGTAGGTTTTTTTAGTCTTTGCTAGAAATTGCGTTATTTTTATTTTAATATTATCTACTACATTACACTGCACTACAGCTGACTATAAAGAGCTTAAAATTAAGTAGCTCTGCATCTTTAAAGTATTTATATTTTAACCAGTATAGGTAGGGCCCCAGTTACCTATTTGCCCCAGGGCCCTTGGTTACGTAGCTACGCCACTGGTCAATAGACGTATTGTTAAATATATTTTTAAAGGCTAATAAAAAATATCAAAATCTAGTTATTATATTAATTAGATAAATATTACTGGTTAATTTATTTCGTAATTCGTATCTTATTTTGGCTAAACAGATTAAAGAGATAAAAAAATACACGCTAGTTGGTTCCCGAACCTGCCAAATTTATTTTCGATATATAATAAGTTAATAACCCATGCAAATTAATCTATTTGCTTTTCCATTAATTTTAAAGTCAAAACAGGTTTATAATAGGTTAGACAATTTACCAGCTAAATCTTCTGCATATATGATTTAAATTTTTATTACGAACTTACTAAAAATTTAAAGAGACACTTAAAACGTTACTTTCTTAATGCTATTTTAATTAAAATTGTAATGAAAATGTTATTTTTCTATATTTCAGTGCAATTTAAACTTTTTAGTTAAGAGTTTTATTTGATTGTTACTGCCAGTTATAAGGAAAATTATTAGGAAGAATTAATATTTATCAACTACATAAAAGCTGTCTGACGAATTAAAAGTTAAATTATTTTTTACATATATATGTCACACATATACAAACACCTCTTCTAACTCAGTTACGACAAAAATATGATATGTGCTAAAAATTGTTACTTTAACAAAAAAAAAAAACAACATAATTACATTTTAAAGACATCTGTAAAGCAATTTAACACCATTATTAATTATGTATTACAATTAAAACGATAACATAAGTTATTTATTCTTTATGCAGCTAGAATTTTTTAAGTCTTTGTACTTTCGTGCCGGTTTAATAAAAACAGTATCTTATTTGCTAAAATTTACTATACCAACTTTTTATTATAAACGAAGCATCCTGTAAATTTTTCGGTATTTGGATTCTACATAAAATTCGAAAATAGTTTTATATTACACATCTCAAGATATAGGGCAATAACCTTTAATTTAATGTCGGAGTTTGTGAAAAATTTAAATTGATTATTCTCAAAAATTTCTTTTTTATCAAAAGTCTTGCCCTATAGAAAATATCAATTTGGATTACTTTGAAGGATTTTTTGTAGAAAATTATTTTTTTTACAAGTTTGTTATTTAATTTTTTTCTTTTTTTTAAATAGATTTCGCCGTTTATGAAATTACTTAAAAAAATTGGCAAAATTCGATAAAAATCCACAAAGGTACTTTTGGAGAGCATTTAATTCAAGTAAATTCTGCTTTGGATCAATATGATAGCGTTAAAGGCGGTTGATATATACGAGTAGATATCTAAAAAAAAAACAAAGTTTACGTGTATTTTAAATGAGAATTTTTTTCACGCTTTGGGAAAGTACTAAGAGTTAATATATATTTTTTTTGACATACCTTCAAAAAAATTTTGTGCTGAAAGTGAAAAAAAAAGTTGTTAAAAACACCCTAATATATATACAGTGTGTCCCGCTTTTCATAAATACACCCTCATATTTGAGTTATTAATAATGCAAATTTCTTTAAATTTTGGAAGTAATTGTATTTTAGAAAAATATAGTATTTGGCATTGTTAACACTTTATTTACCATTGGCGTGTGTTCATGAGGGATAAAAAAAACTTGGTTTTTTGGAAAAGTATATTAGAGCTTATTTTAAATTATTTTTTTCTCAGATTTAAAATCAGCATCCCTAAAAAAACCTTTATTCATATTTTCAAAATCTCTACAGCTGATTTTAGCAAAAAAAAATATTTTGTCACTTTTTAAAAAATCCTTTATTAAAAATTATTTTATCAAAATTACAAATAAAATTATTTTAGATTTCTGTATTTGCGATATAACTACCTTCTAAAACAATATACTTTTTAACAATCCTAAACGTACATTTATTTTTCTTTAAGTTGGGGAAGTAATTTTCTGACAGGAAACTACAACAAAACATTAGTTCTGGTTAGTCAAGAAATCACTTTCCAAACTTTAAGAATTTTTGAAAAGTGTATTGTTTCAGAGGGTAGTTATCTTGAAAATACAGAAATCTGAAAAAATGTAATTTGTAATTTTAAAATAATAGTTTTAAATAAGGGATTTATTAAAAAAGTAAAAAAATAGATAAATATTTTTTTTCTGCTAAAACCAGCTGTTAAGATTTTATAAATATAAATAAAGAGGTTTTTGGAAATGCTGATTTTAAATCTGACAAAAATATTTAAATTAAGCATATTGGTGCTTTTTCTAAAAAATCATTTTTTCCCCCCAAGACCGCACGGTAATAGTAAAGAAAGTGTTTACTATGCCAAATACTTCTTTTTAATTATATATATATATATATATATATATATATATATATATATATATATATATATATATATATATATATATATATATATATATATTTGATAGTTTTTAGGTAATTTTACTAATTTTAAATCAATTTTAATCAAATAATACACTAAAATCGAATAACAACTTATTTTATTTACTTCGTTTACAAGCTTTGGCCTTTGTTTTCGACTCTTTAAAAATGCAACATAATCAAAAAGCTCAATTCTTGATTATTCATCCACGCCAAGATTGGATTACGTCTATGTCGGGAGAGACATAGGTAGGATGCCAGATAAGCAAAACCCTGACCTCGGGGCGTCCTCGCACCGCTGACAAACTGTAAACAAAAAAAAAAGCAACACAACATTGTTAAGTTTAATTTTGAGCCCAAACCTACATTTTGGGGACCTCCTTTTTTTAACCTTAGCCTAAATTTTTTGGAACCTCATTTTGTCCAAACTAAATTTAGGGATCTTAATAAAACCCGATTTTCTTTTTCGGGGACCCCAGCCTAAATTTACGTTTGGGGACCTCATTTTTTCCCAAACTAAATTTGGATCTTAATTCCAACCCGATTTCTTTTTTCCCGGGGGTCTTGAAAAAATTTTCGTTTGGGACCTTATTTTGCCCAAACTAAATTAAGGGATCTTAATTACCAAGCCCGATTTTTAATTTCGGGGGCCTTAGCCAAAATTTACGTTTGGGGACCTCATTTTGCCCAAACTAAATTAAGGGATTTAATTCAAGCTCGATTTCTTTTCGGGATTTTTGCCAAAATTTACGTTTGGGGACCTCTTTTTAGACAAATTTGGGGGTCTTTAAGTACCAAGCCCGATTTCTTTTTTCGGGGATCTTAGCCAAAATTTACGTTTGGGGACCTTATTTTGCCCAAACAAAAATTTAAAAGGGTCTTAATTACCAAGCCCGATTTTTAATTTCGGGGGCCTTACCCCAAAATTTGTTTGGGGACCTCATTTTGCCCAAACAAATTAAAAGGGATCTTAATTACCAAGCCCGATTTCTTTTTTCGGGGACCTTAGCCAAAATTTACGTTTGGGGACCTCATTTTGCCCAAACTAAATTTAGGGACCTTATTCTAAATGTACCAACTTAACTTTTATTTTTTTTGCTGACCAGGCCAGGTTCGAAGTAGCTCATGATCTGTTACAGTTGCAGCCATGGCTGCCTTTTCGCCTAAGAGCATACCTCTCATTCGGTATACAATGGGTTATCTCAAAGGGACCTTGATATTTCGTTTTCAGTTTTCCACCATATGCCATCTCACTGTTTTCTATAACCAGTTCTACAGCATACAGCACTGCTTTAGCTCACTTTTTATTGCCGGCATTTGCTGTTTGTTCCGTGATTTTCTCTAGTCTGTTGTTTCCATTCAAATGTTTATCCTTTACGTAACAATATAGCAATTCAAGTAAAGTTGTAAAGTTCTCTATGAACACACGAAAGTATCCTAAATTTTCGCAGTTTTCACATCCCGGGAGCAACTGTTTGTACAAATGGATTGACTTTTCTCATACTAGGTTATACTCTACCAATCTCTATAATAAGGCCTAAATATTCTAAACGTTTTAAGAAAAACAACACTTTTTTAGGTTCAGTACAAAGCCAGCTTTTAACAAAACATTTAAAACCTCTCGTAAACTTTCAAGTCCATTATTTTTAATTATAGTTTCGGCGGGAATCAAAACGACTAACATCGAATAATAAAACTCTCACTAATAATATAAACAAATGATATTCGATCCTTTAGCGTTCCAAGTGCCTTGTCGATAGCGTGTGATTGTTCATCGATAATTTGCTTAACTTGCGGTCTCTCCGAATATGATAAGTGACATGAGCGGCAAGCGAACGGTTTTTTATCACCTAACACTAAATTAATTTTTTCAGTTGTCACAGCTGATTTTTTGTTTATGAGCAGTTCAAAGAATTGTTTTTATGGAAGCATCAATTTGCTCGTCCAGTCCTGACACTTCAATAGTATTCTTATCGTAACTGCATATACTCAGTATGCAATTGATATACAGGGGATCATGAGTAGTATTGACTCTTTGAAGAATACTCGTTTTGGAAATCCATTTTTTACGGTAGCAAACGGCTTACTGTGTCCAGGCTTTTTACAATAAGTACAATACAATCTTAGCACTTTCTTACCTTTTAAGTCTGTTTCAGTTTCCTTTCCAGTTGAAGTTTTATGCACGTCACTTTCAATTTCGAAAATTTCTCACAGTCAACTTGTTTATGTCCATACCGATGACATTACGACATTTTCCTTGAAAAACCTCATATTCACATCATGAATATCCCCGTTTTCGCGAAAGATCGTTGGAACTACGGAACGATCGACGCATGTAGTCCTTCGCACATTTTGCGAGCATCCCATACCGCTAAGAGTTTTAATAGTTCCGATTCACAGTCCGGCGCTTGAACACAATCTGTTGCGAACTTCCGTATCCTGAATGTCAAATTCAACGAGACTTAGCACAATATTCCAAGGAAAATCGGGATAAAATCGCTTAATCGACGCAAGTTTAGAACTGCCATATTCCACTTAATGAAGAAAAATTCGAACTTAAAATAGCCAGACAAGCGCGCACTCGTGTAACCGGCGTACCTTGTTCAGGAAAAGCGATTTCAAAAATCGCGCCGAAATGATGCCCAATCACGCACAAGAGGCTTCCAGTGTTTATAAAAACGGGCTGCTCGACCACGAAGGGCCTCACCAGCTTTTTTAGAACAATTAAAGTGTCCGAAATACAAAGTTCCATTTGTATTCGGGTGACGTCATCCATCCACTCAATAACACTAAACGGAGTGTCATCTGGGTCAAAACTTGACAATCGAATCTGCGTCGATGAAACATTCTGAATCTCGGATGCAAACACAGATGGCGCTGGGCGCGCCCGAACATTTGCGCAGCTTGTACTTGTTGATGCTTGGGCGTTGGCCATTGTAGATAAAACTTGCATCATTTGGTTTTGAAGTTTTGCATTATTTTCCTGCTGAAGTTCAAACATTAGTAACATTTTGTCATTCACAGATAGTTCACTTTGTCTTGTAAGCATTTCGGATTCACTCTCACTACCGTCGCCAGGATCTGCACTTCGGTTATTCATTTTTATTTACTGCACAAAAATATTCAAAAACACGGTTCTTCCTTTCCTTTTAAAAAAAAAAAAAGGCATCCCACTTCTGATGATAGTTTTTAGGTAATTTTACCAATTTTAAATCAATTTTAATCAAATAATACACTAAAATCGAAAACTTATTTTATTTACTTCGTTTACAAGCTTTAGACGCCGACTGCCTGTCGACTCTTTAAAACTGCAACATAATCAAAACTCAATTCTTGATTATTCATCCCGCCAATTGGATTACGTCATATGTCGGGAGAGACTGGTAGGATGCCAGATAAGCTAACATATATATATATATATATATATATATATATATATATATATATATAATATATATATATATATATATATATATATATATATATATATATATATATATATATATATATATATATATATATATATATATATATATATATTTTATATATATATATATATATATATATATATATATATATATATATATATATATATATATATATATATATATATATATATATATATATATATATATGTAGTCTTGTTTTTTAAACAATATGCCAAAAGTAAAAAAGTAATAAAATTATTTAACAAAATATTCCCAAAAATTCTACTCTAAATTAGTACAAATTAAATAATAAACAGGTAGACAAGTACAAACACATTGGATGGATAATAATTAAAAGTAAATTTTGCAAGTTTGTCAATAAATTAGCACCGGGTTCTGGGTTTAAAAAAACATTTTTATATTAGGATAGTATCACTTTTTCTAAAGTCAATAATTTAAATTTGAAACTGGTTACATTTATAATTTGTGTATTTATTAGTTTATAATTTAGGCACGACTAGCATCGATACTCCGGAAAAAGACAATCACTTTATTTATATTAAGGCTATTTAAATTTATTTTTTAGTGACTTAAGTTATTTAGCATAATGCAGGAATATACATTAGTTTTTTCATTCGTTGTTATAATTCTTTTTCATAAAAACATCGGAAATTATTTTTGTATGCCCAACTAAATGCCTTATTACAAGACACAAAATAAAAGTTTTGACAGCTTATCAAAATTTTCATTTTTTTTTTGAAAAAAATTTTTAATGAAAAAAATCAAAATTGCAGCAATTCACTTAAGTGCTAGCTTGTCTGATAATAGATATTTAAAGCGTGAGTAGTCAGCTTAATTTTTTAACCTTTATTAAAGTACAAAACCGTAATTTAAAGCTTGAATTATAGAAACAAAATGTGTTAGTACATTTTATAGATTTTTTTTTTAAATTAACAGAAAATTTTTGGAAGTATATAATAAGATAGAAAGTGGACCTTTTTATTCCTTGGCTAAAATCGAATTTACATTTGTTGTGCCAATCCCAGATACTCTTTTAAAAGCTTTTAAGTTTTATATTAATAAAACAAAGACCGCATATTTCCGAACAAAGATATTTGAGGTGTAAAGTAAATTTGTTTGAGAAGCAGAACTAATAATACTTTTCCTTAAATAAACTTGTTGCAAAAACATTATATACGTAATAAAAAATCTATGATTTTTAAACCATATGCCATTTTTTTTTATTGTTATATCCTTATTTGTAAGTACGTAACTGTATGTGTACATATGGCAAATTTAAGGTTGCAAATTTGTCAATAAATTAGCACCTTTTAGTACAGTGGTTCTACGTAAGAGAAAAACGTTTTAATATTAGGAGAGTGTCACGTTTTTGCAAAGTGGATAATTTAGATTGAAAACAAGTTTTTTTTTTGATTTGTTTATTTAACAATTTTGTAACTTTAAATATAGTCTGGTCAAATTAGACCAAAAAATAAGAGTGAAGGTACATAAATTTACAGTAAGCTAAAAGGTAGTAAAATTGTCCAAAAAATAATTAAAAAAATCTCCATCATTCTGGTACGTGGAAAAAAATTATCTTCAGGTCATGGGTCAAAAAAATAGGTTTTTCACGATTTTCTTCAAAACGGTGAGTTTTATCGTAAAATTACTTTGTACAAAAATTGTAAATCATACAATTATCTTTAAAAAAGGTAATTTTTTTCCTAAAAGCCATCGTTCCTGAGATATAACGATTCAATAACTTGTAAGCGACATTGAATGCACACGTATCTACGCCTCCTCTGAGGTAATGTTCTTAGCGCGTTTTTTTTAACGTAGTTTTCCCAGGTCTGTTGTGAATCTGTTTATTTGGAAACTATTGCATAATAACAGATATTCGCAAGGGTTGGAATTGATAAAAGCGATGGAAATTAAAAAACAGCGAAAATTTTATTCGTCCGATTTATAATCTTCAATTACTTCTTGTTGTTCTTCTTCTTAATCTCCTTTTTTTATCCTGGGTGTAAGTAAATTGCGTCAATAGCGATGTATCGCATATCTGTTCGTCAGTATCAAACGAATTCTCTGCGGTTGGTGATTCAACATTAGAGCACGACCGGCCTTGACAACTCGTGCATGCCGGAGAACAAAACAGTCCAATTTTTTTGCAACCACATTTAGCACTGCATCCCTTTTTACAGTTGCAAATAATTGTGTTTAGCAGTTTTTCGGCGCAGGTGGGAGTAAAGTCTGAATTGGTTTAAATATATTATCTAACAACTTCCAACTCCAATCTTTTGGATCTAGCTGATAACCAAGCCACACTTGAACTTGGTAATATACCCGAAAAAGATGTTGATGAGCAGCAACTGAGGTTGGAGAAAGACAAGCTAATTGCACTTGTTTTTTATTTCGATTATTTAAACATGCATATCGATACTTATCTAAGCAGGTATTTTTTTAGGAACTCCGTACATACACAAAAGAAAGCGAATTCCGTTGGATATTCTTGTGGAGTTAAATTACTTTTTTTTAAATCCTTAGCACACTGAACTAAATTTTGTTTTCAAACATTTTAAGGACTGTTGTTTTACCCCTCCTGTAAAATGCAGATGTCGTATCACAGCCAGTTATTGGGTGTAAAAATAGTACATGATTTTGACACTTTGCAAAAGTAGATAAACTTTTTGAATATATTTTTAATTGATGTTAAACTTTACCTGGTTTAAAGAAGAAAATAGTTTTTTCAGTTGAAGTTCGAGCAGTGAGTAATACGAGCAAGTCTACATCTTTACCAACAACAATAGTTGTATTTGTCAAATTAAACTGCTCTATTGCTGTTTCAATAACCAGTACATGGGCGTCGTTAGCTTGTTTAACCAATATTGTTGTCTCAAGGTTACACTAGCGTATAAATTAAGGGACTGGGTTTCATTTTATCTGATATTCTTTTAGTTATACTTATGTAAAGTTATTTTAAATGTAAATTACAATCACCGATGAAAAAATATTTTTACTTATATTACAGTTACAGAGATGTGTATACGTGACGCACTTATGCATACAATGACGCTTACAACTCTTTGAATCGTTAAATCTCAGGAACGGTGGCTTTTAGGAAAAAAAATAAAATAACTCTTTTTATAGATAATTTTATGATCTACAAGTTTTGTTAAAAATAATTTTACGATAAAAACTTACCGTTTTAAAGAAAATTGTGAAAAACTATTTTTTTTAACTTTAACCTCGAGTCAATTTTTTTCTACGTACCGGAACGATGGGGAATTTTAAAATGATATTTTTAATTATGTTTTAAACAATTATACTCACTTTTAGCTTGATGTAAATTTATGTACCTTTGAATGTCTAGATTGACCGGAGTAATAACTTAAGCACGGCCATCATGGATATTCCCAAAATAAACAATTAAGTATTGTTTTCTTAACGCCATTTGATTATAATTTAGTTAATTTAGCATAAAGTAGGAACACACATACATTTTTTAATTAATTTTATAATCTTTGAAAGTAAAAACCTAAAAAATATTTTTGCGTTTTCGACTGTGAGAAAAATTGAAGCCAAAACTTACAAAAAAGTTGTAATTAAATATGTTTTATTTGGGTGCGGTAGTTTTATTTTGTATTGTGGCCTGTATTTGAAAAATAAAACCTGTACATTTAATAGAGTTAATTTTTTATTATTTAACAAAATAAAATACTTTTTTAGAATAATAAAATATACATAAATATAACATCCTAAGAAAGAAAGCGGACCACAACTAACACAACTAACCACAACTAAACCTGAAAGCTACGTGCGAAGTCATAGGTTTTATATTATTTGACCAAAGCTCGCTGTTAACATTGCTGTTTCGAAAAGCAGATATATTACATGTGAAGTAAAAAAGTTTGTAAATTAATAAAATAAAAACTTTTCCTTAAATAAACTTCTTGCAAACAATTCATCTACATGATAATAGATTCATAATTGCCAAACCATATGCAATTTTTTTATTGTCATATCATTATTTGTGGGTAAATAACTATATGTGGCAAATTTAAGGTCAAAAGAAAAATTTATTTGACAAGCAATTAGCATTATTTTTTTCCACTATTTTAAACATATTAAACACGTTTCAATACTATGATTTTAAGTTTTGGGGACGTAAACTTTTGAATAATCAAATACTTATTAAATTATTTATTATTTTTTTATTTAAATATTTTAGGCATAAGTAGTTTATTAGGTTATTGCGACTTTTATTAAAGTTGAGATAATTTACACATTTTTTTTTTGACACATTATAATGTGCTAATCTCTGAAGATGGAATTGTCTCTACCTCCAAAGGAAAAGCCGAACTATTTGCCAAACAATTTGCTGCCAATTCTACGCTTGATCCTCCTATTAATCTTCCTCTTCCAACAGTTGTCCCTGTTTCTTATAAAATGTCCGATATAATTTTTAAAGTCAAACAGATCAAGCGTATTCTTTCTTCTCTTAATACTAAAAAATCGTCTGGGCTGGATGGCATAACAGCAATCGTCTTAAAAAAATGTGCTCCCGAGCTTGCACCCATCTTAACTCGCCTCTTTCGAATCTCTTACGACACGGGCATTTTCCCGGAGAGTTGGAAAGCTGCACGTGTGCAACCTGTCCCCAAAAAAGGATCCAAAAGTATCTCTTCTAACTATAGACCTATATCTCTTCTTTTAGTTGTTTGCAAAGTAATGGAAAAATCCATTAATTCCCAAATCTTAAAGTATCTGGAAAAACATAAGATCTTACATGATAGACAATATGGATTCCGTCACAGTAGATCCACAGCTGATCTTCTTTCCTTTGTCTCACACAACTGGAACAAGTCCCTTGAGTTTCTTGGTGAATCCCAGATCGTTGCTCTTGACATATCCAAAGCTTTCGATCAGGTCTGGCATGATGGGCTTCTTAACAAACTTCCTTCTTATGGTCTTCCACCTAAGCTTTGCTCTTTTTTTTTCCAGTTTCCTTTCTAATCGACGTATATCAGTCAGTGTAGATGGTCATCCTCCAGCTTCTACCAAATTAATGCTGGGGTGCCCCAAGGCTCAGTGCTGGCACCCACGCTGTTTCTTTTACACATTAACGATCTTCTCTCTTCCACAATCAATCCCATTTATGGTTTTGCTGACGATAGTACCCTCCACTCTAGTATTCAATTTCTTAAGCCACCGTGTAACACCGATTTCGAAAACAAGCGCAGGTCAATGCAGATATCTCTTTCACAAGACCTCAAACTTATCTTAGATTGGGGCGCCAAAAATCTTGTTCAGTTTAATGCCTCGAAAACACAGTCATGTTCGCTGTCGCGAAAAAGTCTGCAAATGCTCATCCCTTACATATGAGCGGCCAAGTTCTGCAGAACAAAGAGTCGTTTAATCTTGTCGGCGTGACTTTTGAGAATAACCTCAACTGGCACAAACACATTTTATCCATAGCTTCGGCAGCTTCAAAAAAGATTGGATTTCTCTTCCGAGCCAGAAAATATTTCTCTTCTTCCAATCTGTACACTCTGTATGTATCCCAAATCAGACCCTCTTTAGAATATTGTTCTCATGTCTGGGGAATGGCGTCCCCTACAACACTTAGCATTCTGGACTCCATTCAAAGAAGAGCCGTTCGTCTTATTAATGATTCAACTCTCACAGACAGGTTTCCTTTTCTTGCCCACCGTCGAGCTGTAGGGGATCTGTCGCTCTTCTATAGGTATTTTCACGGCTTCTGCTCAGAGGAGTTGGCCAGTATAATTCCTTCTCTGGCAGCTCCCAACAGAGCAACACGTAGTGCAACTTTTATGCATCCTTTTACAGTTCATTTAGAGAGGCCCCGAACTTCCCGCTTTCTTTGTTCCTTCATCCCTAGAGTGTCAAGACTATGGAACCTGCTGCCCGCAGAAGTTTTTCCTTCTCCTCCCAATCTCCAAAAATTTAAGTCCCGTGTGAACAAACTCCTCTCACCACACTGAAGACACCCACGGTACGTTAGTACTTAGGCATTAGCCTTCGTGGACTGTCCCAAGATAAAAAAAAGAATATACTAAAATAGTAATTTTGACAAGCTTAACTTTTAGAAGTCTGTTACAAAATGAAACACTTACATTATATTATATTATTCGTAAGATATTCTTTTATTTTAAATAAAATAAGTATGACACCTACCATAACTCTAAGCATTCTAGGTTCCATCCAAAGAAGAACCGTTCGCCTTATTATTAATCCCATTCTTACAGAAAAGCTTCTTTCTCTTGACCATCGACGAGATGTACGGAACCTGTTGCTCTTTTATGGGTATTTCCACGACTCCTGCTCCGAGGTATTTAATTTTTTTCCTCTAGCAGTTGCATAAAAAGACACGTTGTGCCACTCTTATGCATTCCTTTACAGTCCAACAGAACAGGTCAAACACTCAACTTAGTTCGTTCGTTACCTTTAGAGTGTCCAGGATGTGGAACCTGCTGCCTGCAGATGTATCTCTTTCCGTCTTAACCTTTAAATCTTTAGGGCTTGTAATAATAAATCACCTTCCTTTTTACTTCAGTCAGCCACGTTAGTACTTAGGGAGCATCCATTAATTACGTAAGCTTCAAAATGGGGAAAGGGTTTAGCAAAATCTCATTAATTTTCACCTAACGGAAGCGAAGGGTCATTGTAAACCTAACGTCAACTTTTTAATTCAAAAATAGACAATAAAAAAAGATCTTTTTTTAATTTTTTTAGAGTCTTATTTTGTGCGAAAAAAATGTTTATAGTATTGAGTATTTTTATTATATTAAGAACAAATAAAAAAATAACCTTTAAAAAAAAAACTTTAATTATTTAAAAGTTATAAAGTAAATCTTACCTAAGGGGAAGGGTCGACATCTTACCAAATCTCGCCAAAGGGGACAAAGAGGTCCAAATTAAAAGGAAAACACCTGACGTAGTTAAATCCTTAAGCCCTCGTGGGCTGTCTAAAGATAAGAAAAAACTGCAATGGTTTTAAACGGTGTGTCTTAAGTTAATGAAGGTTGATAAGTAAACTCTGCAAAAGGTTTTAACGTAATTTAGTTTTCACAAACTTTTTCGGGATTCCTTGTTGAAACCGACCTTTTTGCCATATAACCCATCAAATTTATATCAGAATAAACTAAAATATTTTGAGACCTATAAAGAGCTTTACTTAACCAATAAAATAGAAGTGAAAATAATTTTGCGCTCTAAATACTCTCTTACTTCCTAAAACTTAATTGTATGGTAGACTACAACAAACAATATTTCTTAAGTATCCGCCAGATGGGACGACCTCGATCCTGGTCCCAAGGTATAGATTTTGTACGAACACAAAGCCTCTACTTTGGGACCCCTATGAACTTGCAGATTGCCTTAAACAAACGCAAACAAAAAACTAAAAATAAAACTACACATTTTTTCTGAAATTACATCCAGCAAAAATAGTGAGTTAAGGTTTTAAAGTTCACTCCTAAAAATGTCGAATGGTTGCAATAATGCAATGGTTCCGAACTCTCCACAAAATTGTGTAATCATTTTGGAGATTTGTTATACACAATTTTTTCCTCTTTAACCCACGTAATATATGGTTTTATAATTCTGATACTAATTAATAAATTATTGACTGAAAACCTACTGCATTTCCAAATAAATGGACAATAGGTTTAGTGCAATAACTACACAAATTGTACCTAGTAAATCACCAAAATAATTACATTAATGGAAAGTTAATACACATTTTATTACA
Organism: Listronotus oregonensis; assembly: GCA_019359885.1. NCBI lineage: Eukaryota > Metazoa > Arthropoda > Insecta > Coleoptera > Curculionidae > Listronotus > Listronotus oregonensis. The sequence continues at coordinate 51,172 of JAHBCN010004541.1, forward strand.
GTAGTCATTCTAAATTTTTAAGAGATACAAAAATATTTCTATAGTCTATCATAAAGTATCAGTTTTCCCGAAGTCCCGCATTACGTTTGTTTTATATGATAACTGCATTAAAAAAATAAAATTTAACTTTTTAGTTTCAAAGCCAGTGTTACAGTATTATAAGCTAAATTAAACCATTGAATAGTAACAAAAAGAAACATAAATCAAAAATTGCGTACTTTAACATGCCAGATTTTCATTAGACGGTTTAGCCATTTACTCATAAATCCTTCACAATTTTAAAATTACGATTGCATCAAATTTATGTCATTGAATTTTTATTATCTTGTAACCTGTATGCACGTCGGATCTGCAAAATGCTTTAATTTAAATATCTGTCCATTGTCACTTCCCAAAAAAAGGATTCTTATGTCAGTACTAATTTAACATCAATTTTATTTTTTCACTATAAAATATTAACACACAAAAGTTAATTTATCCATATTTTTAGATTTGGCAATTACAAAAATGCTTTTTTTTAATGTCAATTAGTTGTAGTAAAATGTTTTTAGTTTAGCTTAGTTTATTTTATTAATAACAACTAAACAATATTTTTTACGAGATAATGTCAATAACCGGGTGTCCAAATAAAAAAGGACGCCAGCTGTATCTCAGGAAATGTTTATCGCACAGCGTTGGAGAAAAAATATTTTTGGTAAAAGTGGTCAAGAGAAATAGCTGGAAATTATTTTTAAGTTTCTGAAATGGCCGCTAGGGGGCGTAACTGCAATCTTGAATCTAAAAAAGTGATGTTTCTGTGAATTTTGCTATATTAACCCAACAAAAAAAACCTGATTTTTAAAGTCAGGATAATTTGAACCTTTTTCGTTTAACAATTTTTACTGTATCTTTAAAAATAAAGTGGTGGGGATATTTAAAGGTTTCCGTCAAAAACACTCTGTATCTTCAAAACGGCTAAGTAAATTTTAACAAACTTGGGCTAGTTAAAAAGAGCTATTCTTGGGCTATAAATATTAAATTATTTGTAGTTTTGTTAGTTTCACATGTCGCCGCTAGAGGGATTTTTTCGATATTCCGACAGGAATGCATTGGTATGATTTTTTTTTCATAAAAAATTAGCTAAATGATGCTTAAACAAGGTCGCGAAAACCATATTTCAATATCTTGTTCCTTACCTAAAATTTAGGCCAAAGAAAATTTTATACGTCAATATCTCCAAAACTATAAAGCTACAAGAAATTTTATATAACATAAATTATGTATTTTTATGAAAGCTTAAATTTGGGTTATATAATCTTTTCGTCTAAATGCAATACTTTACGAATTATAATCAATAAATTGAATTTTCAGGACTTTTTTTAAGGTATACCCCTAGAATTCGATTTTTTTATTATAACTCGTAAAGTATTGCATTTAGATGAAAAGATTGTATAACCTAAATTAAAGGTTTTGTAAAATACATAATTTATGTCATATAAAATTTCTTGTAGATTTTATAGTTTTTAAGATATTGACGTATAAAATTTTCTTTGGTCTAAATTTTAGGTAAGGAACAAGATATCGAGATAGGGTTTTCGCGAGCTTGTTAAAGCATTATTTAGCTTCTTTTTTAGAAAAAAAAATATACCAATGCATGTAATTTTTTTGAGAAAATTATCCATTTCTGTCGGAATATCGAAAAAAGCCCTCTAGCGGCGACATGTGAAACTAACATAACTTCAAATATTATAACATTTATAGCCCAAGAAAAGCTCTTATGAACTAGCCACAATAGACCGATCGGTCGCGGTGGAAGGGTGTTATACCCACTCACTTTAAACCTACCTACTTACCTACCTAGCCTAAGCTTGTTAAAGTCGGCTTAGCCGTTTTAAAGATACAGAGTGTTTTTTACGAAAACCTTTAAATACCCCCCACAACTTTATTTTTAGAGATACAGCAAAAATTGTCGAACAAAAAAGGTTCAAATTATCCTTGACTTTAAAAATCAGGTATATTTTTGTTAGGTTAATATAGCACACAAACATCACTTTTTTAGATTCAAAATTGCAGTTACGCCCCCTAGCGGCCATTTCAGAAACTTGAAAATAATTTCCAGCTATTTCTCTTTACCACTTTTACTAAAAATATTTTTCCCAACGCTGTGCGATAAACATTTTCTAAGATACAGCCGGCGTCCTTTCTTATTTAGACACCCGGTACATCAACCAGTTAATTAGGCAGTCCCTTTTTAAATCTTAATTTATGTTTACAACAATAATCCATTTAGACTAAGTTAGGCCCTTACATTTTGTCAGCATAGTGCTTTTTTTTTATTGGGTTAGTTACATAATTATTTTAAAATGATTTTAAAAGCATTATATAATATTGATAAGTAATGAATTTTAAAAACTAAATTTAAGTGTGCCTATAAAAACGGTTTTTTTTTAATTTTGCTCTTTGTCTTATTGTTATTTTATATGGTATGGCAACAAGCGCTTTTTTCGAAGATCCTTACCACAGCCTATTGTTCGTTCAACTTTTTTTAATTATAGAAACAGGATAATGACTAAAAAAACAAGTCAAAAATGGGGTTTTAAAAAGACCCAAAAACCGCACAACTTTTAATTAATATAGTATGTAGCGGTTGTAAGTATTAATTACTCTGATATATTGTCCAGTCAAAGCTAAAAGCTAGAAGATAGAATAGAAGTCATAGGAAAAAAGATAATATTTAGTTGATTCCATTTTTCCCAGACTGTTTTAAAATTATTATTTATTGAGAAAAATAAGTTACTTAGTTGCAGTAATACCAATATTTCTATTTACGACACACTAAATTTTAAAATATTTACACATGAAACTTTGAAGTTTATTTGCAATTTTAATATGACATAAATTGAGAGTAAAATCTTCTTTTAAAATACTGCACCTAGAGTTCTGGCAAATATTTAATAAATCATTTCCCTGAAGAAAAATAATAACACGTTTATATTCATTTTTAAAACATAATGCAGAACGCTAGTGTTGTAAAGAGTATCGTACGTTTATAGTATGATTTACCTTTTTGAAAACTCCAGCCATTTTTATGATCAGTGTCGAGTCAACTTAAAAAACTGCATTTAAGAAATAAACAGATAAATTTTAAAAAAATAATAAGATGGTATTGTCGACATTTAAGGAGCGTTATGTATGTCATAGTTTATTTGTTGCCTGCATAAATAAAAACAATTTAGTTTTTATACCCAAGGGGCCCGGGTTTAACCTTAGCCGGCCCGGCCAAAAAGCCTAAGAAAATTTACAAAATGATAGGAAATAACCCCCCCAAAATTTTACAATTAAAATTTTTTTGATCCGTGGATAACAATTTTAGGAAAAGTAAAAAAAATTTTAAAGTTAAACTTCCCTTAGATTCTTGCCTCAATTTAGGCTTACTAAATTACCTCACTTTGGGCATTTATATTAAAAAAGGCACTACCAAATTTAGATTTTCTACAGGTACTATATGAAACGATTTTGACCGGTAGATTTTGAAAAATACCAAAAATTAATTTTTTATAAATATGCTTTTTTTATATAACTTTTAACCTGCTGTACTGACCAATCCTAAAAACCAATCAGCTTTTAATCTCAAAAAACGCGTCGATCGCCCCCAAAAATGTCAAAATTGGTTAATTTGTTTAAAATATATCGTTTAAAAAGTCCACACCACACTTTTCATAAATTCTAAGAAAATTAAGGGGACTTTATTGTAGATCCAAAAAATTAAAAGCATCGGACGCCCCCAAGATTCACCTAGGATTATTATATCGATATTTTTGTTTTTTTTTTTTTAAATTTGGGTCACTTTACACCTTTCAAAAATACTGCGCGAAATTTAGGAGGCTCTTTTAGTCTAAGATCCGGCCCTTCATCGAGGTAAAAAAATAAAAAATTTTTCCTGGACAGACATTAAATTATTAACTTTTAATTTATAAAAGGCCAAAAATTAATTTTCTTTATTTTTTTAGAGATCCAATGGTAAATAAACACGAACGTCCCGAGTTGGATTCTACAAAATTCCAAGAACTTTCTTTATTAAAATCACCTCGGTAAAGGTCGATTTAGACCGGGGACCTGACGTAAAAAAAAGTGTGTTTTTTTTTAATATAAAAAGTTCTTCGAGTTCTGTAAAACCGAACTGGGGACGTTCGTGTTGTGGTAAAACGTAATACCCATGTAGCCATTGAGGCATCATAAAGTATGCAAAGAAATCCTATTAATTTTCAGGCTATTTATGAATTAGGAATTAAATTAATAACTTAATATAGCCTGTCCAGGACTTTTTTAGCAAACCCATTTTTTTAATTTCTTTTTTAGTGTATTGAAGCATATTTCGCTTATTAATCACCTCGGTGAAGGTCGATTTAGGCCCGGATCTTCTACTATTTGTATTATCAAAAAAGTTTCTTTGAAAATTAAAAAGCATCGGCCACTCCCCCAAGAATGACCAAAAATTATTATATCGATATTTTTGTTTTTTTTATATATTTGGACCGCTTTGAATATTTCAAAAATTCTAAGCAAAAATTTGGGAGGCTTTCTTATGCAGTAAAAAAACTCTGTAAAATTTATTTGTAAATTTAAATTAAGTGGGGCGGGGGGCGGCCTGTTGTTAACGTTTTATAATTATTTTTTTGCTTGAACCGTATTTATGTTGAATATAAAGGTAAATAAAATTTTAACTCTCTTATTCTAAAAGACAGTATCTGCATAATTTTTAACCTGATTTTTTTAAATTATATTAGTATTTCTGTTACTTTTTGGAATAACTCTACTTACTTAAGAGTTATTTGATTTATCATAATATGAAAATAGTTTTAACACAAATGCACTTTCTATAGCAACTTCGCCGCTCCAGAAAATTTGCGCCCTGGGCATTAGCCCTGATTGTCCCCAATGTAAATTCGCTACTGTTTAAACCTTTTAATATTGCAAATGTTTAAAAAATTTAAATATCTTGTCATAAATTAAATATAGGAAAAAGCACTAACTTTAAAATAAATTATAAATACATATAACTGATCTATATAATCAGGTACCAGTAGAAATGCCCTTAGTAATAGGTAATATAAAAAAAACTAGTACGCACAATAACAAGGTTAGAAGCTATTTTGTGATTCACTATCCCCTTTACCTTTTGCGGGTTTGTTCATTGAAAATTTACTATTTCTAAATAACTATTGTAATTCGCGTTCCGCATCAACAAAAATTTTTACCGTTACCAGGAATTTTAATAACAAAACAAAATTTTATTTAAGCCTACACCAAACTCAAGAACACTGGTTAATAATATATTCGTCCTTTTATTGTGAAAATAAGATAAAATGCCTTCAATAGCACTAGAATCTTGGACTTCCATTGTCTTTATTTGTTAATTGTTACACAACGTTTCGGTTAGTGATAACTGGTTATCACTTGAAAACGGTTGGGGATACATCATAACCGAAATTTTTAAATTAACAAATAAAGACAATAAACCAAAAAATTGTGCTTTAAACCATTACATTGTCTAACCCTTAAAAGGGAAACGTAAGATAGAATGCATTGGGACATCGTACATACTTAAAAAAAATAACTTTAACTTCATCGGTGTTTTTAGATAAAATTTTTTGGATTATACGAATATTTATTTTTTGAGCATTTTTAACTGAAAATTTTTTATTAAGTTTTAAAAAAATCCTTTAGCTAGAGAGGTTGATTTGACAGTCATCACGTCTTTTCGATTTTTTTTTTTTTTGCGTTGTTAAAAAACGAAATTTTGCGGAATAAATCGACATGGGTTTACCAAATTTTAAAAATGTAACGTTCACTATTGGAAAGCCGGGAAAATTTTCTAATGCCCCAAAAAAAAACCTTAGATGTACAATATAAGAAAATTTTTCCCCAAAAAAATGTTTTTTTATTTTTTTTTAAAAAAATTGAAAAAAGGTTTTTAAAAAAAATTCAGGGAAAAAATTTTTTAAATCTTTGTTTAGTTGGGAAAAAAGGGGTTTTTTAAATTTTTTATTTTATTATTTAAAATAAATACAAAAATAAAAATAAAACCCTATTTTTTTCCCTTTTTTTGGGTTTTTTTGAAAAAAATCTTTTTTTTTAAAATATCAAAAATGGGGGAAAAAAGATTGCAGTTTTTAAAATTAAAAAAATAAAAAATTTTTTTTTATTTTTTAATTTTAGATTTTAAAAAAAAAATTGTTTAAAAAAATCTTTTTCCACTTTTTGGTTCCCCCTTTTAAAAATTTTTTAATATTTATGAAAAAAGGGGGGGAAGGATTTGCCCTCCAAAAAAACGATTAACCGGTTTATTTTTTACTTTTTCCTATCAAACGATTAAATTTTTAAAAATAATTATTTAAAAAAAATTAAAAAATCAACATTTAAAGGCACTACTTCTTTGATAAAAAAATTTTTTATAATAAAAAAGTTGATTTTTTGAAAAATAAAAAAAATTTTTGGGGGTTGGTCAATTTTTTTTTATGAAAATTTTTATTTTTTATAATTAAAATGTTTTAAAGGTTACTGGGGTTTGATTCAAATTTTAATTGAAATTTCCGGTTCTTTTCAGACCCAAATTAAAAAAAAAAATAAAAATTTGTTACTAAAAATGAGGTATCGACATTTTTAAGCGTGTCTTTAATTTAAACTCTTGAAATCAGATTTTCAGCGGCGCGCATGCTCCCACCCCTCTTTTTTTATCTATGTTTTTATTTGAAAATATAAAGAAATCCCCTGGAAACTACCCAAAAACAAAGTCTTGGGTAAAAATGGGAATCCCCTACAGTAATTTTGCCGGTTTCGTTATCAGCAAGCAAAAAAACAACGTTTTGGGGCTAAAAGAAGCGCCTTTTCGAGTACTTTTATCCTACAAAGGGAAAATTATTTTATAAAAAGATTTTGATATTTATTTATTTATGTAAATAAATAAACAATTTTTAAAAAAAAGTCTCCCCCCAACAAATTATACGTTTTAAAAAAAAATTACCGCGGTTAAAAAATTGTTTAATGCATAAAAAAATCACCTTTATTTGGACGTCTCATTTGAAACGTAAAAAAAAAAAAAATGGCCAAATTTAAATCAAAATTTTGTAAAAACTATTTATTCGATTTTTACGGTATTATAACACATTTAAAAGTATTTCCTTCCTAAATAACAAGGGCGCAGATGTAAATAAACGGGTCGTCTTTGGGAAAAAAGTCAAATTTTTTCCATTTTTTCTTATTTATTTCTAATCAATCCTATTCTACAGAGAATTTAATTACGAAACTCTTTTAATCAAAAATTTTTTTCTATAATCAAAAAACCACTTAGTCGATTTTAAAAAAAAAAGGAAAAAAAAAATTTTAATTTTTGGGCAATTTCACTTTCCCCTTTTTCCCTTATTCCTTTCCCTCGGGGGAAATTATATTTTTGTTTCGAGTCACCGGGGGAAAATTTCCCAAAAATCCAGCTGTACCCAAAATGTCCATTCCAAAACAAATCCCACTTGAAGTAGTATGAAATTTTGTGGGCGTATTTGCTGAACGCAGAAATATAAACTATATTATATTAAAAACTTACTCCTTTTAAGTTTTTACGTCTGGATCTGAAATGGTAATATCTAAAATATTAGTTTTTCCTTAATATTTTTTATATAAATTTTAGTGATTTTCTAACTTCTATAAATTTTTGCTAAATCAATTATCATTGCTATGTTAAAAACAAAAAAAACAATGGTATTAAAATTCAGAAATTATTGTCTAGTTTACCTTTAACACAAAATATTTTTTATTATTTTCTTTTTCAAAAATCTATCATATAAATATTGCTGATTTCTTGGGTTTATATCATTTTTTTTCTGTAAGATAATAATTATTTTGAAGAACCCAAAATGTTCCCAAAGTTTTTTTATTAAAATGGTTGCTTTAAGCGTAGAATATAAATTCCAAATTGTTGAGGACTTTCATGGGACATTTTTTCTAAATATACCAATACTGCCTCTCCTTAAACCATCACCACCTTTTTTTAATTCAATTTAACTGATAACGGCTGATGTGATGACGTTTTAGTAAACGATTTTTCATTAGATTTTTTTAATAAAATACGTTTTGATGTTTAAAACTAAATGATACTATTTGTTTCATCAGTATTTAATTGATTGTCAAGCTGACTCTGGGTTTTTAATTCTCACAAGATGTAATATGTATAGCTTTTTTCATTTAAAGTCGGCTGTCCTCAGATGCTTAATGGTTAAAAGTAAGCGTAAAATCCTTTCTTTAAGATACTCTAAAAAATTAAACAATAGGTTTAAAAATGGCATAGCAGTATTGTTTTTGGATAGATAAAGAGTCAAAAACCTTACACAGTAGGGGTTAATTTCTTAATAACTTTGTAGAATTTCACCTAACAATCTTGTGACCGGTTTTGAAAATCAGATCTCATCAGAAAGCTAGTCAAAGGTAAACTCTAAAAATCCCAATACCTTATTCAGTACCATTGAAACACATGAAAGGGGAAAAACGGCAACGCCATCTACTTAAAAGTACCACTGCTTTTAAAAGTATTTAATTATTGCTAATTGCTTTGATATCTATCCTTTTTGCATATGAAATTTTACCAAGTAAATCTTAATAGCTCATTATAAATAAATATCTGCTAGTACCTGCTAGACAAGGTAATGCCTAAAGGATGCTAACAATATGGATGTGTTAGGGTATTTTTATTAACGACTTGCTCTTAATGTTGCCGAGAATTAATCTTAAACTGTCACTTTTATTTTGGTCGTAAGGTAAACAGGTGTTTTGAAAGCTACACAGGTTTTTCGGGAAACAACTACTGTAGGCTTGGGGGAAAACCCTATTTTTTCCCCCAAGTCCAAAAAGGGGGTTATTCTGGCATTTGGTAGTGCCGTGATGTGGGAGCCCGGGTGTGTGTTATACAATAACACAGGTCCATTAAAAAAAGTTGAATATGCTGGGTTTTGGACTTAGATTTTATGGGGTATTTTTCTCCACTGAACACGAATCTAAAGTTAAAATTGGGGTCAAACATCAAAAAATCGAAGAAAACCCAAAAAATCGGGAGATTTACCGGCAAAACCTGCTACCACGGAATGTTTGATTTCCCAGCAATTTTATAAAAAGTTGTATAAACATTGTTAATAAGGTAAATGATAAAGGAGATATAAACAAAAATGTAATTTTGACAAAAAGATTTTAGCCCAAAATAGGGATTTGTTTTAATATTGTGATTTTTAGATTTTTTTTTTGGTATAAATTATTTTATTGATTTGAATCCCAAAACACATAAAATTTGTTACAAAAGCCAAAAATAAAGAAATGTATATTTTAATTTTTTTCAGAAATCATGAAAATTCGGTTTTTTGATTATAATAAAAATATTTTAAAAAAAATAAAAATTAAATTTAAGGTTTTTTTTTAAAAAAACTATATTATTTACCATAAAGTTTCGTTTATCTTTTATAGTTTTTAAGCTATTGACGTTTTAAATAAAAAAAAAAAACGGTAATATCTGAAATTACGCCTTTTCTCGATTTTTTTCTGTTTGAACTCCAATTTCGACTCTAAATTTGTGTTTGGCGAAAAAAAAAATTAGGCGGGAAATCTTTGTCCGACACCCAGCACCCTACCTTTTTTTGGGACCTGTCAATTTATAATCTACGGGATAGCACGGGCCCCCTGAAAAAACTGGTTATACCTACCTCGTCGTACTTCCTTTTTAAAACCTAAATTAGCCTGCAATCCCCAAAATAATTTAAAATTGCTCACATGTAAAGAACGGGGTTATGGTACCGATTACATAATCACATCATAGGCAACTCGACAGTATTATATGAATAAAGGCCTCTTTTTTCCGGCAGTCGCGGGCCCCGGGCCAACGGGGTTTTGAATATCCCATGATGATTGGGTTGGTAATCGGTTTTGAACAAAAGGTGCCATAATGAGTAAAAAATATAAAACTTTGCCTCTGACAATAGGGTAAATGCTAGAATTTTGTTAAACCTGTAAATAAACAAAGTAATTAGTGTATGTGTGTATTTATTATTAATTAAAGACCTAATTTGTTTATATACTGATTTTTTTTCGGGGAAGGAAAAATATCTAAGTAAAAAGCAAAATAGCTAATTACAAGTTATTCCCTTTAACATTCAAATTAATCTATCAGATGTACTGTTTTAATATTACTCATTTTTTTTTAGAAAAATATAACGGAAAATACTGTAAAACACCGTTTTAATTTATTCTTGTTAGTTTAAGGTCATACCCCTTACAGAATTTAAAAAACCAAACTTTCTTCATTTCAAACCTTTATAGATAAAACATTGATAATCGTTGTTAAGAATCGTTGATTTATTATATAGTACATTCTTCCCCGCATCTTTTTTTAATTATTTGGAAAATAAAAAATGATTCTTTTATTTTTGATTAAATCTTGCGTCAAAAGGGAAGGGGGGTTGAGAAATCTTATGTACCCTTACATCGGGGTAGAGGAAAAGGAAAAAAATTTAAAAAACATTCTTCAAAAAAAAAATGGCCCCCCTTTTTTTTTTTCATTGTAATCTCAAAATAATATGCGTCCGAAATTCTTCTTAAAGTTAGTAAGACACATAGTTGTATTGATCTGGCCCAGTAGTTTATTTTTAAATATTTTTTCAAACAATTTTTTTTTGTCATAAAGGTTGTAAATAACCGTACATAAGAAAAAAGGGAAAAAATTTTTAAGACAAGTCATTGACTACTAGAACTGTACTGCTGTAAAGTCTCGCTACCTACAATACGAGAAAAATATATGACAAAGCGATAAAAGTTTATCTCTTTGGTAGCATGATAAACAAAGTCTCTGCTTGCCACGTGGGTGACCCGGGTTCACTTCCCAGTCAAGAAGAGATTTTTAGGTTGTAGGTAGTTATTTAAAATAACATCCGTGGTGGCACTACCGCGTTGTCTAAAATGTGCTGTGAAATGCAACACTTCCTTTTTAAAAGGCAGGGGAAACGTTTTAAGAAACTGGGGAAAAAAAGGGGTTTAACATAAAATTAGGCATCAGTCCTTCGTGGGGCATTAAAGGGGTTTTTTCTTGTAATTATTTTTTTAGGAACAGTTAAAAAAAATTTTTATCGGAACTTTTGGAATGCGAAACCCATAATTTTAAAATTTTTAAATCAAACGAAAGGACTCACATGGGGCCACCGTAGTTTCTAAAATCTTTTACAATAATATATCACGACTTAAAGAAATTACTTTTAATAAATGACGCATTTTTTTTAGCTCAAAAAGGGTTTTTCAAAATGTAGGATTATTGGTGTAGGAGCTTTTTTTTTTGCTTTTGATAAACAATGCATCTAAAAAACTAACTAAAAAAATGATCCTGATTACCGTGATCCTACTAAACGCGTCTTGTTACAAAAATTCTTTCTTTAAATAAAAGCTTCTCTACACGAGCACCTTTATAGCTAGTCTAGTAGCTTTCCATAAACACAATGCGTTGTAGGTGAACGGTGTATTACTACTGTCATAAGGACCTTGTTAAAACAATCGTAATAGCTTGACCTTAAATTGCTAAAATTTTATGTCTTTAACTCCATTAAACGTATTTTTAGCTTTTTTACCAATTTATATTTTGCTTAAGTATCAAAAAACAATTTTGGATTTATTTGTGGCTAACCTAATATTATTATTTAATTAACAAACACTGCAAAAAAAAAATAACTCAATGAAATAGATTATAGTTTAATGTCTCAAAGCTTTCAAATTTCCAAATTATTTATTTTTATATTATTTTAATTATTACAATAACCAGCTTTATGTGTTTTTTAATGTTCTCTTTTGTTCTAGGTAAGCCATCGAACAGTTTATATAGTTTCTAAGGAATAGTCATGTATTTAAA
>JAHBCN010004542.1:0-62792 GCA_019359885.1 Listronotus oregonensis
GAAAAATTTGGAAGGCTTGCCTAATAATTCAACTTACTCCGTATAAAACATGTATTGTTACTTACTTTTTAAATACTATTTTGGCTTAAAACACACTCGAAATCGCAAAATAATCAACCTACACAAAACTCAGTAAACAACTAAATGGCCGCAAAGTTTGTTTGTATCAGAGAAATAGAGAAGAGGAGAAAGCGCTTCAATCTGCGCAAAAGTCTAATATAGGGCGCCGCCCTGGTTGCTTTCGCTTGTCATTTGTCATCATTTGTGCTTGTTATGTCAAAATCTTGTTTGTAAACAAAAATTTAATAAAAATGGTTTTGAATAAATAATATTACGTTCTATGAATAAAATTAAAATTTTAAGATAAAAACATTTACCAGTTCTAAACAGTATACTATGCAGGTGAAATATTTGTATGAATTCCAAAATAATTATATCCTAGGTATAAATGTGTTTTTGAATTTTTTAGTAAGGATAAAGAAAACAAAATACGTTATAAATATGCATATAATATATATTACAGTTTTTTATTGAAAAGGGCAAGAAGATCCAGGTGACTTGGCAGTATTTTTTTTAAAGAAACAATAAATGGAAATGGTAAATTCAAAATACCAACTTGTTTACCCAAAGAAGCTTTAATAATTTTATCCAATAACTGCAGTGCTGTCTTTAGAACTCTAAAGTAAACATACTCTTTAAATGGATTCTTTAAAAGTCAAACAAAAGTTCTCTTTGTTATTCAAAAGTAGTGTACAGTATTTCACACTTTTTTATGTAAGTGCTCTTACCGAAGATGTATTTCAGAATTTGGTGTGTACAAAAAGTGTAAACTAATTCTGAATAACAACCAGACCTAAAGTAAAAATAAGAGAAAATAGCACAAAAATGCAGATAATATAAAAGACTTCGTATAGAACTTCACAGCGAGAACATGCAATATGGACAAATGGCATTTTATTAAATAAAATAAATAATCAGTAAAGAAGTGTTTTATTACTACACTGTATTTTGTCAAATGTTTTTTTTTGCATTAAGAAGTAAATTTACTTTAAGAAATGTCACTGGCTAATACATGTATTTTGTAGTTGGCCCAATGGTAAACCTTTTTTTTATAAAATGGTCGTTTAAAAATATTTATAATCTTATATTATCTTAAGCAGTTGATCATAAGTGTGAGTTTTTTCCTTATTATGAAAATTATAAAAGGAAATTCCTATATATTTAAATTTAAAAAAATTACATGTTATATATTAATTTTTATATGCACTATGATGATACTAACCTCTTAACCCATGCCACTCGTTTTGTTTAGGGTTATACCTTTTTAAACAATGCTCAGGTCGGTTGCCATTCACATGTCTTTTTTTATGAGACTTTCAATACCTATATCTCTTTTTTATAGTTTTCAGAATACAACCAGACATAGTCCTTGCCTTTGTTGGTTATTTCCCCAAATTTTTTAAAATCATTTTTAGTGGAGAATTGTAAAATTGCGAACATAAATTTCTGTTTCCTGTTAAACTAATGTTATTGTATTGTATAATTTAAGAAATTTTTTATCGATGTTTAAATACCGTAGGTCAGAAACACAATTCTAATTAAACAAATTATTTTATAATTAGTTTAAAATTTTATAATTAGTTTAAATTTAGGCTGCTGCAGAGACAATTTGAATGATTAATATGTGGCAATTGCCAATACTAAGATACCGTAATAATAGAGTTACATAGACTCAATCATGGGCAAGTTCACACTCTCCCTCTGAGGAATAGAAAAGTGGCATTCTTACACTTAATCCGGTAGGTTAGTTTGACAACAAAAAGGCCTAGGCCCGGTTGTACAAACAATGGTTCAACAGAAGTTTTCTTTAACTGCAGTTCACTGTTGAACCCAGTTCAGAATTTTGAGTGTTGTACCACTGCAGGTTTACCTGAACTATCAGTTGCAAAGCCCACAAAGAAAATAAGAAAAAAATTGCCAAAAATTAACCTAATCAAGGATTTTGATTTTATTAAAAAAAACTTAATAATAATTATAAGTATGTATTTGTATTGTATTTGTTTTTTGTTTCATTTTACATTTTTTTCAATCACTACTGACAAAATAAATCACAGATGCTAAATAGGTACATATTGTATAAAAAAATAAATCCTTTTTTGTTTCCTGTAATTTTCTGCATGTGCCCCTCCAGGAGATTGAATTTTATTATGCGTGCCATCCATGGCTCCAATGCTAAAAAATCCTCGCCTCACAATGTTAATTTCAGATTCAGTTCTTAGCATTTTTATCAATTTTAGCCCCAATTCAGCAACTGATTCTTAAACCATAGATATTTTTCAACTTGCTGTTGACTTGTCAATACCTCCAAAATCTCAAACAACTTGTAAAAAACTCCCAGTGGCTAGAAATCGTAAAGCAATGCATACCATTTCAGTAGGAATTAGTGCATGGTTTCTAAAAAAAAATAAACAGAACATTTAAACTTAAAATTAAATGTAATTAAACAATATAAATCTTACTTATCTGTAACAGATAAAGTTTGTTTAAAAATTTCATCTATATTAAATCTCACAGCTTGTTTTTTTTTTAACCTAAATCTGGCCTTAAATTATTTGTCATTGCAAATATTCAAATGATTTGGTTTATTTCTGTATATTTATGGGGCTCGAGAGTGTGCAACATTAATAAGTTATTCTACAAAATCCTTGTCGTCTGTCATATCTTTTCATACAAGATCAATTTTTAATTATAAAAACCGAATAGGTATCAACTTTAAACATATAACAAAATATTTAAAACACAAGGTAATCTGTCAGAAGAGTGAGGTTAAAAATTTCTAAAAGGAGTTGACGACCAAATTCGGACGTTCAAGATCAACCACAGTTCACCGTCTGAACCGGCTTTGTACAACGATTTTTTTCCGTTGAACCGATGATCAGCGTGAACTTCGGTTGAACGTCCATTGTACAACCGGGCCCTAAACTGTCGGGCTAACAATAAAACAATATATTTTTATCAATAGGTTTAATTGACAATTAAATAGAATCAACTTGGTTAACTTATTCCTTATTCTTTCCCCTTAAATAGTTTTGGTATGGTGTATCGCCATGGAATTGTTGATAATTGGTGGGTACTTGGGTGGAAATGCCATCCAAAAAAAAGCAATGGTATAACATTTTGTCTTAAAATCTTTCCTTGTCCTATATGATCACTATCCAGGAATTGTCTTGAACAAATGTATCTGCTAGCTGGCCAATTGTTCATTTGCAGTACACTCAACCATTTTCTAAGCAAAACTTCCTCTTTTGGAAATCTAAAATTAAAATATTACATGTACATTTTGTTGCGCCTGCAAGTATGCAAAAATCAAGAGACAAATACATACACATTAAAATATTTTCACTATATAAAATAGGGTACTTACAAACGAAAATCTATCTTCTTCTGTACTATATCTTCTAGAATTGGAACACCCTCTCAACAAGACATAGTTTATTAAAATAAATTAAAGCATTATAAATGGAACACTAAACTAGAACAAAATAAAACGAAAGATACTAAGCCAAATCTAATCCAAAAAGTAAACAAAACATTTACAAAAAAATCTTGTTTATCTACAACCCTTTTTATTCCATGAGAACAACAAAGAAAACCAAAATTGTTATGTCAAATGTCAATTTTGATTTGACAAGTAGAAGCAACCATGGCGGCTAACATGCCGTCCTCGTAAAATTGGATGCGCAGTGGTCGAAGCGCTTTCTCCCTCCTTCTATTTCTCTGGTTTGGATACAGGTACCGACCCCGCCCATCTCGTGACGTCAGACGAATGCAGCGTATTACGCGCGGCCATATTGCCGTTGGCGATCCCCATGCAGTAATTTACTGCCACTAATCTGATGGTGTACGTGTTGTCTATACATTTAGTGGATTTTTACCGCTCTTACAGCCGATTGATGATCGCGTTGTTAAAGTTAGCAATGGACTTAACAAAGAGTGAAAAATAAAAAAACTTGACAACGTAGCACATTTTAAAGCAACTGGATCACAATAAATCATTTTTTTCGGAATTTTCCTTTAAAAATCAATTAAACACATAAAGAGAATAAACAATTTCTTGAAAAATACTGTAAAAAAATACGTTTGGCACTTAAACAAGGTCATTTTATATATTTGCTTTAAAAACAAGCAATACAATAGATAGCTCAGATGACTAATACTACAGAAATTCTCTAAATATGTTTTTTAACACGTTTTTAATATAAAGGTCCCCATATACCTCGTTCTTTTTAAGCAGTTTTAATCGTGGCGATCAAAAGCTTCGATTAACATTGCCAGTTTGTGGGCAAAAACCGAACATAACACCGTCGGTGAAAATTTCTGGCAGCGCTTGAAATCATAATCGTCGATTCGTCCGTCTTTATTTTAAAACGAAGTGTGTGTTGCAGAACATCTTTAATCCTCATTCTTGTGACAAATAAACACGCTTTACTTATGTTTTTGGTGTACGACTGCAGCTTCCGGCGATTAAGGCGGTTTAAAATTAAATTAAGTGCTTTCGGCGATTAAGACGGTTTAAAATTAAATTTAGTGTAGTGAAATAAAATTTTTAGTCGTCCGAGTGAGCAGTATTAATCGGCGATTAAGAAGGATAAAAAAAGAAGTCTGTGGGGCCCTTTACTCATACTTATTACATTTTATTGATAAATTCAGTGATGGAATCGCCAGTGTTTTGATTTTTTTACTTTTAATAAAATTAGACGTTTTTTAACAGAATAAGCAAAACGCACGATCAAGTTGCAAGACTGCCACTAGCAGTATATGCTCGAAGGTTGCGATGAATAATCTGAGTAGCTTTCTATTGATGAAAAATTTTCCGCACCTGCGAGCGTGGTCTGATTCAAAGAGTTTTACAATAAAAATAGCAATTAATATGCATGGCACCTTTTATCACGAGAACAGTGTGAAAACGCCCTTGAGCTACTCCAAACCTTATAAATGCTTGAATAGAAACTCACTTTAGCGTTCGTATAAAAATTATTTTATGTTTATGCGCTGTTTCTAAAATCAGAAACATCTTTTCATTGATATGCAAAATTCTTAGATCAAATTGTACTGGAGTGCGTGTGACTTGCATTTCGAACAAGGCATTGGGGCGAATCGGAAATATACCACAGCGGGTCTCTAACGGTTTTTTTTAGTACCACAGGTTATAGCTTTAGACACGCCTTAACCTAAGAAATCCTTTTTTATTCTGTGTAAGAAATAAGAAACAAGAAGCATTTCCAGGTTTATTTCGTGCTTAAAATTTAATGTTACAATTATTTTATTGGTAGCTATTAACAAAATAAGAGTTAATATAAAATGTAAATTGCATTTCACGCTTTTTTTTACTACAATTAAATTATTTCGTTAATAACCTAACTTTTATTTTAATCCTTTTCCAAATTAATTATAATTTATTATTGGACATCCTATCACTAAAACACACACTCTTTACACTTAAAAATGATTTTTTTACATTTTAATTTGTCTTGCTATCAAAGCGCGTTTTTTATTTTTTTTAAAACTATAATTCATTTTATTATTTTTAGTATCACAACATCAAAATTAATCCTAATTAAAAGCCTTGATTTTTTGTATATATATAATATATATTTAAATTTTTTAAATGCATGCAGAAAAATGCTGTTGTGACATCTATGGTACCATAATTATACCATTTAATTGATTTACTTATGTCAAATGCGCAAGTGTTGCCATTTTGTTAAAGTGTTATTTTCTTTTTTTTAATCTGATGATCCTAGTCGGGACATCGGAAAAAGTTATGAAATAATTGTATTGTCATCGGCTGTACAAACTTTCAAGTTAATCAGATAAAAGCGTGGTAATAATTATTGTACTCTTCCCTACCTTTTTAAAATATTTTTATTTTGGACTATTTCATTGACAATTCTGGAGGTTTTATTTTTCTGCTGGGCTTCTATTTTACCCATTATAGTAGCGCCAATAAAGCATTTTAGTTGGAAGTTATCAAAAAACAGTTTTGATTTTGATAATTTGTTTTTAATAATTTTTTCAATATTATTTTAATTCAGAAATTTTTAAGAGGGACCAAACAAATATTTATATTGTTTAAACAATATTTATGATATTAAAATGATATTCTTTTTTAATAATAACAGTCACTTTTAAATATTAATTTTTGTTATTTTTTTCTCAAAATCTTTTTTATAGATAATTAAATTTTTTATAAAAATAGTTTCATAATAATTTCTGGTATTTTTCATAGTTTGAAAGATATCGTGAACTGGATACATGAAAATAGTCAATAATTTGTAAGTGTCTAACAAATAAATAAATTATTATTAGATTTTGTTAATAAACGTACGACGTTACTTGAAAAACCTTGTTTTCCTTTACTTCGCCCAGTTCTCAAATTTGATAAAAAAATATTTTTTTTTGTCCTGGCCCTGTTCGGATTAGGCGGATTTTCGGATTAGCGGGGTTCGGGTTGTCAAAAAGACGATTATTTAAAGCCAGTAAAAATGACGCAACCAGCAGCACCTAAAAACGTCTTAAAAATAATATTTTACACTTGCAAAACGGGATGAGATTCAGCATTGCTTGCAGTGAAAGTGACTGCGATAAGCACCCACCACTTGAAGAAGATAAAATTTCCGATATGCAACATATAAATGAAAATAAATTTTCTATTTTTTGTATATGTGAGTAAAGCAGAACATTTTTAACATTTAATAAAATATTTTTAAAATTCTGATAAATAACTCTTCATAAAATTTTATTTAATTAAATTTTATTATATTCTCCTAAATATCCAATATAGAGTATAATTTTCAAAGTTGTTTAAATCCTAAAGATGTAAATACATTCTTAATTTTGTTATGTGTATTTATTTTTTATCCAATATTATATAAAAAATACCTTATTAGCAATTATTATATCCCGAAAATTGAGTAAAATTTCTGCTCTCAGAAATTGAAGTTGACTGTATTTTCAAAACTTTAAAAATTAAAAGAAATTATTATAGAACTGTTTTTGTAGAAAATTAAGTTATCTACAATAAAGATCCTAGGTAAAAAATGCGAAAATTTCCATTTAAATATTATAAATTTTGTTTAAACAATATAAATACTTGTTTGCCCCCTCCAAAAGGTTTCTGATTTTGAATATTATAAAAATAAAAAATTAAAAAAAAAAACAAAAAAATCGGGGCTGTTCTTGAGGACTTCCAAATTTTGGCAGTTTAATGTATTAATTGACGCTACTATTATTACAATTTATTACTTTAATTGATCTTAATATTACAAAATAGCAGGATGGTTTTACTTTATTTTTTATCTTAAAGAAAAAAACATTTATGATACTGTATAAGGTTAGATATACTTTAAGTTATACGTACACATGGTGATAAGTATTATTTTACAATCTAAAATAACCAGTACTAGTTTATAAGATACATACCTTCCCTTGATCCTGTTACAAGTGCAACTTTTTCCTTTAAATTTCTACTCATTTTAATAAATCCACCAATTTCCCAAATAATGTATAAAATTATTTTGACATGGCTAAACTGTCAGTAAGTTTTTAAAGTTTTATATATTTATGTAATTGCTGCCACCTAATGACCAAACAAAAAGATCAAAAGAAGAAAAGGTAAAATTTTACTTTACGGACACCACGCCGATTTTCATGAATTTTTGCATACGGGGGTTTATTGGGGCGCTGATCACGAACCTAAAATTAGTTTTTTCCGGCAACCTCTGGTTATAAGGCCTCCAAGTGAACTAACCTCAAAATTCTCCCTTCTTGAAACTGATTACCAACAAATGGGAACATACACTAATTAGGCACTTATTTATTAAACAAATACACTGAAATTTACAATAATTTATTGTCTATTTTAAGTAAAAATTATCTTAAATAAATCCACTTTTCTGTACCTTGTAAGAAGATATGTGATGTATAACTGGTTGCCTAATTATAATTAAGTTGTCAAGATATAAAAAACTGGATTTATTTGAGGTGTTTTTTACTAAAAATATGCAATAAACTTTTGTAAATTTTAGTGTATTCGTTTAATATATAAGTGCCCAATCAGTGTATGTTCCATTTTGGTGGTAATTAGTTTCAAGAAGGAGGAATTTTGGAAAAATGTTCATTTTGAGGTTAGTCCACTTGGAGGCCTCATAACTCAAAAACCAGAGGTTGCTGGAAAAAACTAATTTTAGATTCGTGATCAGCGCCCCAAAAAACCCCCGTATGCAAAAATTCATGAAAATCGGCGTGGTGTCCGTAAAGTAAAATTTTACCGAAGAAAAGAAAATGGCTGAATAAGTGACATGACGAAAGTGAGATCCAACAAATCGAATTTATGTCGAAAGGTAGGAATAATAATTGCAATTTAAAAGATAAACTCTGCTATTCACTAAACAGTACTTTTAAATAAAATAATGAGAACAAATTGTATGTTCCTTGTAGCTGTGCCTTGTATTAAAGAGAATAAGCTATTTATTATGTACTTATACGTAATGGCACGAAATAAATAGTTTCATTGGTAATGACCACATACCTCTAAAACCGACTAGAATACGGACTTCCATAACTGGCTGTGTATTTGTGTATTAAAAATGGTGTACACATGCGTGGCGGGCCGCTTAGGTATTTTTGAAAATAATAAAGGTTATTTCAAAAATAGTGTCAAAACTACAAATATAGACGAAATTCATTTTGATTTTTCAATTGTCATTTGGTTGATTTTATCAATTTAGTTTTGTACATGGCGATGTAATGTGTTTTTATCTTGTTGTGGGGTTATATTTTAAAAAATATATATGTTTTTTGACTGTCCTGCGTGATATTTCGGATATTTGGTAGTCGCGCCAACCAGGTTTGCCAAAATCGTAAAGTAAAAATTACTATGTGTTATGAAAATGTACCATTTTTCATTCCTAGTAAGTATTCCATTTTTTTTTGCTTTGTGGTAGTGGCTATCGCTAAGGATATATAATGTCCGTCGCCGCATTGTCAAGAACAAAACTATATGTAATTATATTTAAAAAAAATGATCATCTATTTTATTTGGCCATACTTATTATTTATCCTATTGTCATTATGGCAACTCTTTATCAGTCAAGAATTATATGATCAGCAGTTTTTTTTATCTCAGCATATTCCAGGAAGACCTAAATCCTTAGTACTAACATACCGTGGGTGTTTTAAAAAGTAAGAGACTTTATTAACATGATACTCAAAGAATTGAAGGCTTAAAGAAAAAGAAAAAAACCATTGCAGGCAGCAGGTTTTACAGTTTACCCTTCTATGGAATAAAGAACGAACAAAGTGGTAAGTTAAGGGTCTCTTCAGACTGTATATAAAGCATAAGAGTGACCCGGCCGTCCGTATACTTGTTTGGAAGCTGTAGATGAGGAGTGACAGATTTACCAGCAGGCTGAGTATGCTGAAGCCTACTGCGGCAAATTTGGGGCCAAAAATAGTTTTATGTCTTACAGAAATTAAAATAATTCATATTCATATATTTTAATGTTTATGTCTACACAAAAAGTTTAGCATGTAATATGTTTTACCTCTTAGATATCTATTTCTACAATTAAGTCAGCCAGAAAGGATGCGTGTGGAAGTTTAAGAGATTATTTGTTCTTAAAACTTTGAAATCAATCAAGGATAATTATATCGTATAGCCTGTAATGTAAAACAAAGCAACGGAAATACTTCTGAATTAAAAAAAAAACTGTAAACGGCGGTAATGGTTGTTGTGTGGATTATTTTTTTTGAATGAATAAACAAATTTATTGTTCAAATTTAGACAAATTTTAAGCATTTTGGAGAACAGGCTATGTAATTAAGCATGTCAAAGCAGTACACAAAGGACATGGGAAAAGAGAACTAAAAAGGAAAAAATATAATGAATCACACGATGAACAAGTGAGAAGACTGCGAGTGATACTTTCAGGACTAACACATATCTCGTCTTTATTGAGAAACTCTTATCCGAATTAGAAATACGGCAATAGGCCTATAATAAGTTTAATGAGGAGTTTTCATTTTTGACCAAAATAAGTGAATTGTTATCAGCAACCCTTCAGGAAAAGGCCCTTTTCTTGGAAGAAATGCATCCTTATGATTTGGAGACTGACTCTGTTCCAGAATGCATACATTTTCAATGTTACCTTTCTTAGGAAAGGATTTTCGTAAATCCAGATTCTAAATCATGAAAAAGTCTGTCTTTGTTTCTGCAAAAACAGAATTTGCAAAACATTTATCAAAACTTGGATATAGCAGTTCACTTTCTGTAGACCAGTGGCAATTTGTTCGGGTAAGAGCTTTTTTTGCTTAAAACGGGTGGAAAATTATCCAAGATCTATCTTAAACCAAGAGAAGCCTACTGACCTAGCTCCTTTGTGCATAAGGTCAGAACTAATGAACAAGATCTCATACGACGAAAAAAGTTTGCCAATCGTGCAAAAAGGTATTGTAATACTTTTATAATTTATTTTATTTAAATTTTATCATCATCATACCATGGATTGTCACCAGATAATTGAATATATCGTTTTTAAACTGTAAGTAATTGCAATAAAAATTATCTTGTGTGTGTACATTATGGTTTTTTTTTATCTTGGGACAGTCCGAAGCTGATGCCTAAGTACTAACGTGTAAGTAGTATTAAGGCATACCATACCCCGCCTCATAGCTCAGAAATATATCCATAATATATTTCTTGTGCAATTTTAACTAATCTATAGGTTGCAAAAATAATCTAAGAACTAACACATGGATCCCCTAGTTCAAAATTATACTAATTAAAGGAAAAATGTGCAAAAATAAGGTTAATAGTGCCCAAACCATAAAGTTACAATTTTATTTACAGATAAAAATGAAAATATTCTGATTATAAATTAGGGTATCGTATTGTAGAGGTCGATGGGGGCGACAAAATTTGAACAGCCTACTGGCGGCAAATATGTTACTCCGCCACTGAGATGAGCAAATTATGTTGGTCTCCCTTAGGAAACAAGTAGTAGGATACCCTTAAAAGAGTGACAAAGCCACCATAGCTCATCGGTGAGCAAGAATCAGTTGATCTGGTAAGAACTTCCAAAATTTACAATTTTATTTAAAATGTAATATAATTTTTATTGGAGTTGGGGGTTTCTTAATCAGGCGTTATATATGTAATAGACTAAATACAATTATTATAAGGTGTTATTATATTTTTGATCATATTGACAAGTGTCATTAACATTTTTTATTATTCAGGTTTCTTAAAAATAACAAAGAATGAGTCCATACCCACTAAGCAAAAAATCATCCTAATTACGTTACATTAATGTTTTCTTGTTCCTTTGTTACGTTAATCATCTTGAAACTATAACAGCGCCTTAAACTTAATAGTTTCGTTATATTTCCTTCAACTTAACAAAATCGTAGTTACGTTAAAAATCCAACGTTCTAGTTTCGAACTTAAACGGCCTTGTTATGTATTTTGCATTGCTTAGGCCTGACACATTTTCTATAACATCCACGTTATATAACCTACGTTATAAAGAGGATTTTCTAAGGTGTGATTTTGGCGGTTTTGTTATGTTGATTATAAACAAGGTAGTGTTCTGAAATATTTCCGTTATTTAGTTAACATTACAAGATCTTTTGGATCCTTAATTTGTGGTTCATGGTAATAATACAGAATGTTTAATTAAGTATGGTCATAAATCGTATTTCGTAAACCATTTAATGAACAGCTTAAAATTAATAACTAGTATAATGAAGATAGCTTTAAAAGTCACTAAACTTATTGAGTTGGTGACTTTATCACTGGGAAGCGCACGATACCAAGTAAATTTAAAAGGGCAAACTTTTTGTAAAAATGTTGATATTTACGTAATTGGTCACAGATTTGATTAAAATTACTAAACGATTTTACACGCCTTTCCTCATATATTATTTTCTGTTAAACTTCTAGAGTGGGCGAAAATTTACTTATATGCAAAGAAGCACTGATAAAGTGAAACATATTTTTTAAAACTTATGCTGGTTCAATAAAAAAAATGATTAAATTAGTTTTTACGTTTTGTAAAACTAAAACTGTAAAATACCCTATCAATTATTAATTAACAATATTAAAAATTGTTTAGCTCAAAGTTTTAGTATTTTTATGTATAAAAGTAAATGTTGCGTCCACTCTTTTATTGAAGATGCCACTGAAAAAAATATGAATGTAAAAAAAATTGTGCTAAATCACCTGTTAATTTTGATAATCATTTTTTTATTCACCCGGAAATAATACAATAGTTTCCAAGATACAACCAATGACAAGTGACTCCCTAATAAAAAAATACTTATATCAATTATAAGGAAAAATTTATTTGTAAAAATATCTGATGTCTACAACTCTTCTTTCATATTCCTCGAATTTGTACAGACTATTTAATATGCAGAGATTATTTTCTAAATCCACACAGAGTGTAACAGTTCATATGTAAAAATGTTCATGTAATATTGTTTATCTGTCCTAATGTGTAAATATGAGTAATATTTTCAAAAATATAAAAAGGTCTAAAGTTAGGTATAAAAATTGCCTAGGTACATAATTTATAAATGCTTTATTAAAAATCAACTGTAAGTACATGTATGTATGTATGTATGTATATCCATATTCTGTTTAATTTTTTCCTCCTAGTTGTACCTGAAAAAAGAAAACTTTCTAAGATATTTGCTCCAAAACTTTTAGGTACTGACATAAGTGCTTCATTAATTGAAAAGATAATTGTATATCACTAGTTTGGCAAAAAAAGCTGTATTTGCAGATAGTGTCATAGCTACTTTATTTCCCTAATATAAAGAATAAAAACCTTTAGTTGGCTTAAAAGCCTACACTTTTTGATTACTTGGTATTTGAAAACAGACTGTACTGCATCTACAATTTGTTTCATAGTTAGTTTTCTAATAATTCTATTATTATTATTAATTTGTCACAAGTGTCTAATATCAGGGCCTTTAGAAATTGCAAAATATTATTCATCACAGCGAATACTTTAAGATACAACTTTGATAAAATTAATTTAACCGAAGTATTTTATTTGTTTAAAATACCTAATTTATGCTATTTAAGTCCCCTAAATAGGTATTTTTTTTTCGACCGATCGGGCAAACACCATTTTCTGGAGAATTTCTTGGCCAGAAAGTAACTTTTTTCCAGGCTAGACCGGAAAGTGGTTATCAAGGACCGGAAAAAATCTTTTGCCGGGCTCATTTCTCACTTTTCTAGTCCCATTTGTCACTTTGCAGATCCATGAAATGAAAAATAAGCTGCTAATTTTGAGCATAGCCTTTTTTATTTATGGTTGTTATGGAAACGAACTAGAGTTGATTTTTTTTATCTTTGGACAGTCCGCGAAGGCTGAGGCCTATGTACTAATGTACCGTGGGTATCTTAAATAATTCTTATTGTTATAATAGGTGTTAAATCCATGTCAAGCGGACAAAAAGACCTGTGTTTGATTATTAAAATATTATTTTTTTTTTAAATAGCTTCGCTCAAAAAAAACACTGTAGGTTACATGACCGAAAAACCAGTATTTTGCAGGTCTCGCCAAGCTTCCTGGACTTGCCCTAGAAACCGCTTGGCTCGACCTGCCAACACTACTTTCCGGTCTTATAACGTAAATTACTATTATGTAGGTAGGTATAAAGCAACCAAATATTAATTCATACTTATTTTAATTTATATGTATCTAGGGGATGCAAGAAGGGATGGGAGGTACCTTACAAAACGAAATCCGGACTTATTACCCCAATATTCGGAACGAATGGTAACTTTATCCTAAGAAAACGACTAATTTTGGATTTTCTGGGCTTAAAATCTTGACCTTCAAATCGGGATTTTTGGTCAGTTTCTCTTTATACCTACATACATAAAAACTAGTATAGTAGAAAATAGTGTAGTATACTTACTTTCCAAACCATATTTTTCTTTAATATCACGAGAAAAAACTTTACAACACAAAACACACTTGTTCTTAAAAATATAGTAAGTGAGGTTTTATACTGAAGGTAAATCTTTCTTTCTAAACCTGGCGTGGTTTAAAAATCGAACAATCTCGGTGCCAGCTACTTTTAAGCAAACGAGGTCGATATGTTAGCTTTGTTTACATTTCCACGAGGAAATGTAATGAACGTAACGATTCTGCAATAAATAAAATCATTATTATAACGTCATACTAATAAATTCATATTTAACATATAATCATATCTAAACGTTATTAAGAGACGTATCAAAGTTGTTTTAAAATACCATTCTCTACATGGCAACATTTTAACGTTAATATAAAAATACATAAAAATTACGTCGGTAAGAGGTTTGTTCAATACCGTATTAAAAATATGCACAAGTGTATGTTACAGAAACGAAAATTATTAGTAACAGACATGATAAAATAACGTTTGAGATGAAACGTTATCACAGATACTTTTGAATAACGTTACAAAACGTGCTAAAGATGTTTTTTGCTTAGTGGGTAACCTACCTAATAACAATAAAAATAAACTTTCTTTTGATATAAGGAACTTAATTAGTTATATTGTACTACTTATTACATCAATAAAAGATAAGTAGACTTACTCAAGTATAGTTACTTGTTAGTTATATTAATTCTATATTAAAGTAATCCAAATGACAGTACAAAGAATTTTCTGGAAATATATCTTCAATAGCCAATTTTATTTTTTAAAAGTATTATAGATCTTATTCTTTTTACCAGGGTGCTTTAATAATAATAAAAAACGAACTTTTTTTAAATATTGCAATACTTAATGAGAATTTTAGGGAAATAGTGGGGGTATTTTTTATAGCAAATCAAAAGTTTTTTCATAAACTTAAAAGTAAAGTTAATACACCGTCATAACTTTATACTTTTCAAAATGGAGAACAGCATACTACAGAAAGGTGACTTGATACGCTTTTGAAAAACCAATCAGTAATTTCATAGGGTAGTCTGTTTTTGACACATATATTATTGGACATGACTACTATTTGTTAATTTTTCAGTTTACCGAAATTATTTACTACAATGTTAACAAATTACTTGTGAAATTTTGTATGTGTAAGTATGGTAAAAGGTTATTTTCTAAACTCATAACAAAATACTTTGTATTATTCTCCTTTTTAAATAAAGGTTTAATTTGGTTTTAATAGTGAATTCTGTGGGTTTTTCTCTGGTTTTTTGCTAGGTGAGTAGGACCAATGGGTGAATCGGATTAAAAAAAGAAATTCATTAATATTTTGACTAACGCGTTGACATGAAACGCAAGTGACTGGCGTTTTACAACCCTCTCCCGCCACACACCTCCCTCCATCGGTAATGTTTCGATTGGACTCGTTTATCACATCATCACTGTTGTAAGCGCTGCTCGCCAGCAAGCCTGGTGTTTGTGTGCGTTACAATTTTGCCGCTCATCTAAGGTAGGTGTTTATCATTTCTTTGTGTAATTCAAACGGTTTGTTTTAAAATTTTTAGTTTTTAAACATAATGTTATAGGTTAATGTGTAAAACATTTGTTTAATGGCCGGTTGCACCAACACTTTTTGCGACACTTAAGTTGTTCTTAAGCATTAACTGCCCCTTAAGTTTTAAATGTTTCTTGCACCAGCTGAAATTGGTCCTTAATGGTCCCTTAACTTTAAGTTTAGGATTTTGTGTACTTAATGATCCCTTAAGTAATTTAAAGTTGACATTTGACAAATATTTTGTTTATTGTTTATTTATTTTTCGTTTGTAGTTTTAAATAATTAATTTGATAAAAACAAATTATGTAAAAACGGAGTTTTTAAACAATGGTGTTTTGGATTGTGATATTCTAAATGCGATGTTAATAAAATTTCCAAGAAAAATGTAGAAACAGTGAATTTTATTACTTACGGCATTTTTCAGGTTTATTTACAGTTTATTCCTTTGGACATTGCTCTGTTATTTTTAAAAGGAACCGTTTTGACGAGATGGATAACCTTACATTTTTCAAAAGTTTTAAATTAACGAAGCAAACAGTGCTCAGCTTACTTGAGCAATCAAAGATCAGCTTTAGTTTAAACATGACAAGTTTGTATTAGCTTTTACATTTTAAGTATTTACTTGTAAATTAGGAATATTTAAATTTGTTCACATAATATAATAAAAGTTTTTTTTAATGATATATTTGTGTTTATATTTCATATTGACAATAATTGTTCCCTTTCCATGGCCGTAAAGAAAGGCGCCCTTGATTTTTTTCCATATTGTTATAAATTTTACAAAAAAAAAAATACACACTAACGACTGATTTTGTATTATATTGTCCATAAAATAAAAAAAAAATAATTTTAATTATTTACAAAGATTCAAGTCAGATTACTGCTGTCATTCAATGACACACAAGCTAGAAAAGGAAAGATCTAATATTAGTTAATTCTGATTATTCGCGTTGTAAAGGCCAGCAATAAAAAAGAAGAGCAATGCAACGTTGCCATCTTTCTAACTAATCTTAGTTAAGTTGCAATAAAAATCTAATGGTGACAGCGAAAACAATTTAAGTTACCCTTAATTTTAAGAGCCTCTTAATAAAGGTCTACTTAACATACTTTTGGTGCAACCGGCCATAAAAAGTCTTTAATATGGAGTTATTCGGATCACGTCATCGGGGGGCGAATTGGATCAATTTTTTAAATCCTATTAACCCCGAGAATTTGGAAATTTGGTCATATATTACACCTTGGTAATATTTTCATACATTTAAAAAAGTGATTTGATTCACCTCGGTCTTCCCTACTTCTAAAATTAAATTAGAACTAACTTATTTGTATTTAGTAGGGGCCCATTTTCTTGGCACCATGTAAAAACTATTTTAATGCTCTATTTGCACTTTCTTTACATATTTTAGACATGAAGGCAGAATTTTTATATTTACCGCTCCTGCTCGTAAGCTGAGCACATTATTGCCTATTTATTACTCAGTAAGTTGGAACCATATAGAAAACTTTTTTATTATTAATTTTACGAAAAAAAGTTATTTATCATAAAAAGTTCCGCAGGGTCTAAAACCTAAAATACAACTATCAGATATTATTTTTTTGCAGGCGTATACGAGTTTTGTCAAAAAGTATGAATTTTTCATAGGAGTAAAGTACCTTTATTTTTAAAAATTTCGAAAATTATTATAAAGAAAAGTTGATTAGAACTAAAAATCATGTTTAAATATGCAATTATACCCATTTACGATAAAAAATATTTTTTTGTAATTAAAAAAATCTACATTATTACTTATGAATGAACACAACATAACATTTTCTGCTTTCAACAATTCATTTCTATGTCAGAGCATCCCAGATTACTTGTAACTACAGTTAAATTTGCATTGTTATTGTAGACATACGTTTCAAAAAAGAAAATTATTTTTTTTTATTTAACTGGGTGTAATGGCATATTTAAACATGTTTTATAGTTCTGATCAACTTTTCTTAATAACAATTTTTGAAATTTTTGGAATTGTCAAAAATAAAGGTTCTTTACTCTTGGGCAAAATTCATACTTTTTGACAAAACTCGTATATGCATAAAAAAAATTAAAATCTGATAGTTGTATTTTAGGATTTAGACCATGCAGAACTTTTTATAAAAAATAACTTTTTTTCGTAAAATGAATAATAAAAAAGTTTTCCATATGGTTCCAACTTACTGAGACATACTGTATATTATTTCCAGATAGGTCCATAATACAATATGACTTAAGCTTTTCCCTTTTTCTCCTTTTACTCTCTATTGCGTCAAAAGCCTTACTTAAATAGTAAAAATGCCTATTGTGTAGAGTCCCTGATCCGAACATTTTTGTTATAAAAAAATATTTTATTTGTTTTAAGAAATTAAATTATTTTGTCCTAAAAAAAGTTTGAAGTACACCAGAATTAAATAGTTTCTCTAATATTGTTAAAAAAGAAATTAAAAAAGGTCTCCAGTTTTTATTGGTTCCACGATCACCTTTTCTAAAGATGGTTAATGTTTTGACAATTATTATTTTTGTAAAAATACTTTACGGTTATAAGATTAGTTTATATTTTAAGGGAAAACAAACACAGGCTTTAGTATAAAACAGGGTAGTCCGTCAGCGCCAGCTGCCCTTTTTTGTGACTCTTTGGTCTTTGGAATTTTTCATTTGACAAGCAGTGTACTTTGAAACTTGTTTAATACTTATATACAGGGTGATTCATGAGAAAATGTCAATACTTTAGGTATGTATTTAGGGTTTAAAAATAAACATAAAATTCTATACAAATATAGGTCCGCACGGCCTTCGTCTCCGAAATACAGGGTATTAAAGTTTTATTTAAAAAAAAAATATTTTTTTTTTCAAAATTATAAAACCTAACTTATGTTTTCCTAAACATATTTAAATAACAATAATTTTTTTAAAAATTAAAATACATATTGTTTAATTATACATTTTGTTTTATTTTTTTTTTAATTTTGCTATACCTAATAAAATTAGATGCGTCATAATTTTTTTAAATCCAAATATCTCGAAAACGGTTACTCATATCAACTTTTAACAGGTATACCTTCTTGACGTAAAAATGACAAAACAATTATTTAATTTACTTAAATATGTAATACAGGGCCGTACCAAAATGTCGTGATTGTTTAAAATAGTAAAAAGACGTGTAGGTGGCACCCCCTATAAGTAAGAGCCGTACGTATAAGTACGCCGTAAGATTAGATTCGAATCCGTCATATCAGAAATACCCCTGGATACCAATTTTTACTCCAATATTTACATTATAATAGATTTTATTTACAAAAAAGGAAAAATTAACTTAAACTTTAACACCCTGTATTTTGGAAACGAACGCCTGCGGACCCATATTTGTAAAGACTTTTATGTTTATTTTTGGGCCCTGACTACGTACCTGAAGTATTGACATTTCCTCATGAATCTCCCTGTATAATAATACTTTTCTAATGCAAAAGAATTTATTTTAGATATGCCATACCTAAATTCTAACTAAAGCTACGCAAAGGTTATTAAAAAAATATATCAATTTCTACTTTCTTGTTTCTACTGCCTACTTTAATATGATTAATTATTTAATTGATTTTACATGTTATCTTTGTATTGGTGAAGTTTTCGGAATAATTTAAAACATCACTGTTAATGGTTAATTTTATATTGTTTTTCTAAATATCAGTATTCTAAGCCACAATGGGAAAAATAAAAATAAATTGTTTCTAGGTCAATAATTCATATAGTTTAACTGTAGTTCAGTTTTTTTAAACTGTCCTAAAAGCAAAAGAAAAACAATTGTAAAGCAAACATTTTTATTAATTGTTTAAGTTAAGGGCTCCATTTCTTCATTTTTTAAGAATTGCATCTATTGTTTCTTCTTCCTTTAGACCGACATACTTTTCACTAAGAGCCCAAATTCGTTGACTAAACTCTTTATCATATACTTGTTTTTGTTGCCATACAGGTAGACATTCCATGAAAAATTTTCCATATACATTTTTGATATTCTCGTCACAGACCAAGTAAAGCAAGGTTTGTACTCCTTCATCGAGACTCTACAATTTAAAACTGCATAATTATAAGGTATGAATAAGAATTATAGTATCGTAGATTCGTTAGGTATGGCCGACTATTTAAAACCAACCTGACGTCTTTCCTTGCAAACGTACTGCAATGTATGCAGGGTTGATATAAATCATGATTAAAAAAAAATCAAAAATCTATTATTTAAAAAAAAAATAATGATTTTTTTTTTATTTAAAAAAAATTACTAGCTTTTAGAGATATAATTATTTTTAAATATTTCTTACTGCTTATATTTTGTTTTGTTAAGTATACATATATTTTTAGCCATGAATAGTACAGATACGAAGCAAAACTGAAAAAGTTTAAGCATGCAAATTTCGTTCGCGTAGTTTTTGCAAGTTTGCACCTTTGTCAAAACTTGTATTAACGTGAAAATTTCATCCGCGCAATATAGCAAGTTTGCCGCTTTGTCAAAACTTGTAATAACTTGGCCCGGCTTTATAAACGATACGCACTTATTTTAGTAATCAGTAATATTTTTGCTTTAACGGCTAATCTATTAAAACATTTAGACTCATGACAAGCGGGGGCAGAAAGGAATTTAGTATTTAGCAGCCTCCAAAGTATTTATTATATTTAATCCTTACGTTCACCCAAAGATAATACTACTACGGATAAGATGAACCATTCAATGCTATATTTTTGATACCCCTAATGGACTTTGGCTAACGCGAGCCGATGTCCATCGAGAGATTTTCGCGCTATCCTTGAACGAAAGTTAAACAGTGTTGCCGGCAGGCCTTTACTATTGGCGTGATGAAACGCGACTAGGAAATACACAATCCGTTTAGCCGCTCGCTTTCGCTACTTCGTGTTCCGAATAAGGTACAAGCGACAGACATTGGCAATGTCGCACGATTTGTTTCGCTGGGGCAGGGGTTACCGACTTAATTTTATTCGCATTTACGGAAGCATTGATATCTCCGAACTGATTCAAAACGCCCCATTTAAATGAACCATCTATTCGTAGTAGTATTATCTTTGGTTCACCCAAGTTTTAACTTTCTTCGTTAACCATTTGGCGAGAACGCTGTGGTCAATATTTTCATTGTCAATTGGTGATTAGAGGATTACGATATATATATGATACTTACTTTTCCAAAAATGTAAGTCCACAGCATAGATACATAAATATTTGGAAGGTTCTGGGTAAATGCAGCCTTCCATATGGAAGTCCTAACAAATCCTGGATGAAAAGCGTTACTGGTTACACCCGTATTTTGTAGTTTGTTAGCCAACATTTTAGACATTATAGCCAAAGCTGTCTTTGAGTTACCATAGGACCCAGCAGTAAATAATTTCCTAGTATTCGATTGGCCCTTAAGACTGTCTTCAGAAAGGGTTGTTACATAGGATGTTATTGAACCTGTGTTTATTATTCTGCTTGGTGCTGCATTCAGAAGAAGGTCTAAAAAATCAATATTATGTTTGACTTTTGTTTTTTCCCATTCCGATATAATGAAATAAATTACATATACGAGTACATATGAAATAAGCAAAGTATTGTTTTTCCAAATATATTTTTTTAATCAATATGTGACTGTGTCTGTGTACGTGTGGGATTGTGTGTCCGTGGAAATGCGAGGATGCGGACGTGTGTGTGTATCATGGGTGTGGCAGATTTTTTAAGAAGTTAAGTATAAAAAATATATATTATTTAAAGTACATGGTAACCGATCAAACCCAATCTGGTATATTAAATTCTAGAGCAAAATCTCAACTCTAACAGATTGTGTATGCTTTTAAGGGATCAAATATAAATTATATGAAAGAACTTCAATAACCGAAATAAACTTAATATGGAATAACAAATTGTTCAGGCAAAATCTAAATGGTAATAGTTTGTGTAAGTCTATAAGTCAAGGCTATAAGTCAACGGAGCTTTTTAAAGAATCAATTAATTTTTTTTTCATAAAATGCGATAACTGCATTGATAGGACGTACACACGCAATTTTTAGAAAATGTTTTTTTCAATAAATATTATCTAGCATGTGTATTTTTAGAAAATATTACTTTGGGCAGATACTGTTCTTGGCAGATATCAGTTATGTAATTGTATGTAATGTGTATTTTTGACAAATTTTATTTTGGCTTGCTTCTTATATGGGTTTTTTTTTTTAGCTGCACTTTGATTATTTATATATTTATATTATATAATATATATATATATATATATATATATATATATTATATATATATATATATATATATATATATATATATATATATATATATATATATATATATATATATATATATATATATATATATATATACCGTGTTCAAAATTAAGTCGGCACTGTTGCTAACTTTTTTATTATAAAAGATACAAGGTAGGGTAGGGTAGCAAAGTTTGTACATTTTTACGCTGATTACAATGACAATAATAAAAAAACAAATGAACATCAGATTTACGAGTTATTCACAAAAATATACTTTTTTTTTAAATGCAACACCCTGTATTTGTTACGTTTATTCGATAGAGAATGCAATTTTCTATACAATAAGTTATTTACATGTTTTTCCTAAAATGATAAATAGCGGAGTTATTTTAAATGAAATGTATTTTTCCATAATTAGACGCAGGCAGCCATGGCTTTCTTAAAATCGCTTTTTTTGTACAAACTATCGTAGTACGCTATGACAGAAACCAAATTTAAATAAAGTCTGCCGTAAAGGATATAATTTGTCAAATCTTTTAATTACTTGGGTAATTAATAAACATCGTAATTTTAGATCTTTTTTAATAATAACACATAACTAAGTAACATTGATAAAATACATTATGCTAATAACGGCTATATTGACATCATCCAAAAAATCCTCCAACACATTTCTTAATAAATTCAGATATCGTTCGCCTGTTAAAGATCCTTTATAAAACACAGGTCCAACAATTTTTGATCCAATGAGGCAGCACCATACGTTTAAGCTAAAACGTCTTTGTGGATTGGAAGGATGGTGGCGCAGGACTAGGGTTCATGATTTCTCGAGCTTATCAATTTCTCGGGTCTCGAGAATTCTCGAGGCTAATTTCTCGGGTCTTCTCGGGTTGTCGAGAAATTTACAAATTGCGTGTACTATACTTAGCCCGAGAGCTGGCAGCAATTTTTGGGTAGGTATTTGAGGCAAGCTGAAAACTTGTCATATACTTCTCCTATTAAACCCCAACACGGAACTGCAGACCTGGCTGGTGAGTAGCGGGGCTTAATCAACCCCTAAATTTTTAAAAATATATTTTTTTTCCAAAAATGTATTTGAGGCAATATGCAATTTTTATATGTTGTAGTTGAATGTTTAAAGAATTAAAAAAAAAAAATCAGCCAGACGATTTGTCGGGGTTTTAACCTTGCCCGGCGCGTGCAAAAATGTTTTGCAAAAAATATAAAAAATGTATTTGAGGCAACTTGAAATTTTAATAGGGTATTATTTATAACTAAAAAATAAGATTCTCAAAAAGACAGATCACTTTGGTGGGACTTTCCATATGCCAGGTAATTT
The DNA here is from genome assembly GCA_019359885.1 of Listronotus oregonensis. Taxonomy (NCBI): domain Eukaryota; kingdom Metazoa; phylum Arthropoda; class Insecta; order Coleoptera; family Curculionidae; genus Listronotus; species Listronotus oregonensis. The sequence continues at coordinate 23,155 of JAHBCN010004542.1, forward strand.
AAAAAATTATGTATATGTGCGACTGAGTAGCGCTATAGACGAGCTGCTGTAGTGTAAGAGAGAACGTTTATCGGCAGCTGTTTGTGTTCTTACTTGCCGCGTTACTATTAACTTTGGCAAGGTCACGTCGCTTACAATAGCCATGAGGTTTCTAGTCGGAATTTCGAAGTAAAAAAATAAAAAAAATGTTAATTTCTAATAAAAATGGTTTAAGTAAAAATGATTGTGTTGATTTGTGTGTGTTAAATGGACATATTTTTTGTGTTTTTTTTTTATCATAAAAAATTTGTTATTTAATCAATTTTAATACAAATTCAAATGTAATGAATTACTTAAATATTTGACATTAGAGCAAAAATATGGTTTTTTTTTAACAAATCTCAAGATACATTTTTTTTTTAAATTTATTTTAAAACAAATTTTGTTTGAATTTTTTTTTCGAATTCAGATTTTTGCAGCTACATCCAAAATTTAAAAAATTACTTTTTTTGACAGTATTCAAACTTAAAATTTATACCGAAATTAAATATTTTTTTCATGTTTAAATTAAAAAATCCATAATGTTTACGGATCTCTAATATTTCATGACTTTTTTAGAGAGTTTTCTCTACATAAGCAATCACTTTATCATCGTCTTTTTTGCAAATGACACAATCATATTTATACGACTCAGAATAACAATTCCGAGATTCCGACTAGAAACCTCATAGATATTGTAAGCGACGTGACCTCGCCAGAGCCAATAGTAACGCGGCAAGTAAGAACGCAGACAACGTTTTCTTTTACACTACAGCAGCTCTACTCAGTCGCATCTATGCATCATTTTTTAGATCACCGGGCATATGGAAAGTCCTACCAACATGATCTGTCTTTTTGAGAATCTTATTTTTTAGTTATAAATAATAACCTATTAAAATTTCAAGTTGCCTCAAATACATTTTTTATATTTTTTGCAAAACATTTTTGCACGCGCCTGGCAAGATTAAAACCCCGACAAAGTCGTCTGGCTCCTTTTTTTTTTAATTCTTTAAACATTTAACTACAACATATAAAAATTGCATATTGCCTCAAAAACATTAAAAAAAAAATATATATTTTTAAAAATTAAGGGGCTGATTTACCTCGCTACTCATCAGTCAGGTCTGCAGTTCCTTTGGGGTTTTATGGAGAAGTATATGACAAGTTTTTTTAGCTTGCCTCAAAATACCAAAAATTGGTGCCGCCTCAGGCTAACTTTGTAAACCGTCTGAACTCAGCTAGAGTCGAAACGCGAATGAACGGGGTTATTACCTCCTGTAATGTTTTTTATGTATAAAACGACGCCGCCAAAAGCGCCTTCCGCGCGAGCGGCGAGATCAAAGGGTACCACTGCGCTTTGGCCCATGCCGACCCGCCGCCGCGCGTTAAAACAAACGGCAAACGCAGATAGTTTTATTTTATAATTTCATAGACTCAAATTTGATTTTTCGAGTTCTCCAGTTTTCTCGAGCTTGATTTCCCGGGAACAAAGCCCAATGATTTCCGGGAATTTCAGCCGAAATTCCCGGGAATGAACCCTACGCAGGACATTTTCACTGCTCCAATAATGTTGGTTCTTTCAGTTAAACATGCCTTTTACTAAATTTAGTCTTATCGCTCCAACAAATTAATCGTAAAAAGTTTGGATTTTTTATAGCAGCATTTACAGACCATTGGCAAAAGTTTATACGCCTTTCGTAATCACCTGGCAACAAAGTTTGTGTGGGTCTGTATTTGAAGGGGACATAATTATGTTTTTTTCCAAATTTTATAAATGGTTTCTTAGCATAGATCAAGATCTCACCTACAGTCTTTTGTGGAATTTTCACGATAAACTTTAAAACATGCCAAAACATTAATTTCGGTTTGTTGATTAATTATAAAGGTTTTCTTATTTCTACGCTTAAGAAAAACACTTTCGTTTGATTGAAACTTTCGATGAAGAACTAAAAAATATCTTCTGTTTGGCATATTTCTTTTTGAAAATAGTTTACTCTAAAGCCTGATGCCATTTTTTCGGTAAATTATGCAGCATTCTATCATATCAAACTTCTCCAAATGAGAACATTTTAAACAACAGTAGCATAAATGAACTATTGCCTTATGATGTACTAGTTGTCACCAGAGTTTATGTCTGATTAATAAACTCTGGTTGTCACTAAAACATCATGGCGGATAGACATGTTATCTTTTGTTTTTCTTTTATTTCTGTCATTGCATACTACAATAGTTTGTACAAAAAATGCAATTTTAAGAATTCCATGGCTGCTTGCGTCCAGTTAAGAAAAAATACATTTAAATTGAAATTACTCCGCTATTTCTCATTTTATGAAAAAAATGTAAATAACTAATTGTATAGAAAATTACATTCTCTATCGAATAAACTTAACAAATAGAGGGTTTTTTTATTTAAAAAAGTATATTTTTGTGAATAACTCGTAAATCTAATGTTCATTTGTTTTTTATTATCATCATTGTAATCAGCGTAAAAATGTACAAAACTTTGCTAATTTAACCTAACTTTATCTTTTATAATAAAAAAGTTAGCAATAGTGCCGACAATTTTAAACACTTTTATATATATATATATATATATATATATATATATATATAGTTATAATATGCACGTAAAATCATTATATTATTATATAAAACATCGAGTCAAATAAAAATATGAACAAAAAATAAACAAATTAAAAAAAATTCTTAATGGTCAACTGCGCTTGTAACCATTGGCCATGTCAGTCTCAAACAAAAATAAAGAAATATTAGACACATTAGCTAACCCAGCCTTAACAATAAAAAATATATATTTGGCTTTATTCCAAAATAAACATATGTATATATTATTTTCTTAAATGATATTATAATTATCATTTAAATATATATATAAAAAATATTAGACTAATTACTAAATAATAAAATATATATTTGGCTTTATTCCAAAATAAACATATGTATATATTATTTTCTTAAATGATATATATTTCTTTAAATATTTTAATAAAAAGCTAGTCTGCTCTTGCAATATTAGTAATAAAAAACATAATAAAATATATTATGAAAACTTTAATTTTATAATTAAATAATTATTTTTAATAAAATTAAATAAACATAATAATTAAACTTACTTAAAAATATTGGCAATCTGGTTTTAAGAAAAAAGAAATTACTCAAATAATGTTAAACTAACTGACAACTGTTAAGTTGCAAAAGTGAGCTGTCTCCAATTTAAATTATCTCTGATGAGAAAAAAATTATTTTTGGTTGGAAAGCCTATTTTTTATCGGTATAGAAAGAAAAATAGAAGCAAATTTGCCGAAGTACTCAAAAAAAAAAAGATGAGAGAGAAAGCTAAAAAAAGTAAAAAAAGCGACTTACTAACTTACACTCTCAGAAATGGTAACATTAATTTAGGCGAAAAGGTTTAAATAGCGGAGAAGTTTTTCACTGACTATTTAATAAATATTTGAAAAACAATATTTTTACTGATGATGAACAAAAAAAAGGTCAGATACAAAAACATCAGTATTTCAATTCTAAAGCACCGTAAACATTAAACACTTCAGAGAAATTTCCTATGTATTAAGTATTAATATTTCTTTTAATATTTTACCTGTAAGGTATATAACTACATTACGGTAGATATTTTATATCTTTGTGGAATGCGTGATTGGACTTACCATCACACTTGCTGGGCCCAATTTTTGACATATGTTAATTTTCATACCTGAAAAGTGATTTTTTTCAATACTTTCATCCTTTCTTGTCTAAAAAGGCGCTTTACATTTATTTAAAAAAATTAAGCTGTTTCCGCAAAAATTAAGTTTTTTTGTAGCAAGATTATCGCTATAAAATACCAGTCGCTTTTATTTTTTTTAACAATAAATTATTGGTAACAGTTTTCAAACGTCTGACCTGGTAATGAATGCTTATTCTTATAGCGAATATCCTAACATGCATCTAATTTATGGACAAGCACTCGACAATTGTGTCAAAGCTAGAAGAATATACTTTGAAACATTTTCAAATCGACGATTGCCGAGCAAAACCACTTTAAGAGAGTTGAACGTAGCCTTAAAGAAATAGGTGTTAACTTAAGCAAAACAATCAAACGTTATAGCTAACCTTTTTCCATCTACTTTAGAAAGTTTTACGCTACGTCGTGGTAAAGAAGGACCTTAAGGAAAAGCGAAAAACTCTCGATTAGATTGGGAAATACTCAATAAGATTGAGAAAAAATTCTCTACTAGTGTAAGAAAGCCATCGTTTTAGTTTTATACGACAAAGTCCTTAAAGAACAACTGCTTTACCTGTAAAACGTTTTTAATGATCGATGAAAAGGTCGGGGTGGCCTACTTCATGGCTTCTGAGGTCACCCAACATAACCCCTCTGGATTTCTTTGTGGGGAAATTTGAAGAGGCTTGTGCATTCGAGGCTGGTGCACACCAGGCAAGAGCTTATACTAAGAATAATGCAACATTGCGGTGAAATTAGAGATAATACTGAAATATTGTTCCGAGTGCAACAAGAAAACATATGTCGAAAAAGAAAATGCATAGGAATACTGAAAGCCATTTGGAAAACCTGCCTAATTGAAAAAAAGCTTATATTATTATATTATTTACATTCTTGTTTTTTTTTACATAATAATTATTAATATGTTTTTTCCCCTCTCTTCCCCCCTTCGTCACACCGCGTCACACTCTATGCGACCCCATATAAATGGCTCCTGAACGTAAGAAGCAACTAGCGCCATCTCGTCAAGTAATTTTAAACCAATCAAGTTGTATTGAATTACGATTGTTCTTAATCTGGATGCTTTGCAGTCAAGGTGTCTACGGCCTACATTCGGTGTGACCATCCCCAACAAGGGTGAAACACGTGTAATCGGATTGGTCTCTATGGGCACTCAGAGATCAATTACTTGCAATGTATCCACGTTAGCTGCCAAAAACATCTTTGAAGGTAATAAATTTACCAATTATTAATATAAACGAAGCAAGGGTCTACCAAATACAAAAAAAAATGAGAAGTGTTCAACGGCACATATGGGTTTGGAGACCTTTGATCTACAATTTATGCTATCAGCGGATATTTATGGGTAATATTTAATAATTATTAAGTTAATTTGTATATTATTTATACCCATGATAATTAAGTTAAATAAATATGTATTACCTAGCAGTAGATGACTTAGGAGAAAGTGACTAAAGTAGTTTACTTGCATTATTTTCTGAATATTATCTTCAGTTATCTCAAACGACATATCTGCCATCCCAGCATTATTAACTAAAATATGAAGTTTACTTGTTTTTAGTTTAAGTTCCTTTGCAAATATTCTAACTGAATTAAACGATGAAAAATCCACAACTTTAGCTGATATATTTGGATTATTTGTTTCCTTAATAAGACTTAAAACCGTATTTGTAGCATCATCTTTATCCGCAATTATTACAGTGCAACCTCTTGACGCTAATTCTTTTGCTAATTGAAGTCCTATACCTACAAAAAACAATAATTTGCATTAATAAAATTATTTTTTTAATTAGAAGGTGCCGTAAGATTCTTTTATATAAAAAAAAATTGGGTGCATTTTTGGTTTATGTTAGAACAATATTCATAACACTTTTTAAAAAATATATAGATTTTTAATGCTAAATTATATAAACGATGTTATTCTTCGATAAAAAAATAATAATAATGTGTTTCTTTTTATTTATTCCTACTAACGAAGAAAAAACTAGTCATGTCCAAGTTAATACTAATGTTATCAATTATATTTTTTCATTTGCGTTCTTTATCTGCAGAAAAACATTTAACAATCTTTAATAAAAGATCTCTAAAAGTGTCGTTAAAGCCATAAGAAACTTATAACATTTTAATATAAAAAGTTTTTTTTCTTATCTGTTACCAAAGATAATACTACTACGAATAGATGGTTCATTTAAATGGGGCGTTTTGAATCAGTTCGGAGATATCAATGCTTCCGTAAATGCGAATAAAATTAAGTCGGTAACCCCTGCCCCAGCGAAACAAACCGTGCGACATTGCCAATGTCTGTCGCTTGTACCTTATTCGGAACACGAAGTAGCGAAAGCGGGCGGCTAAACGGATTGTGTATTTCCTAGTCGCGTTTCATCACGCCAATAGTAAAGGCCTGCCGGCAACACTGTTTAACTTTCGTTTCAAGGATAGCGCGAAAATCTCTCGATGGACATCGCTCGCGTTAGCCAAAGTCCATTAGGGGTATCAAAAATATAGCATTGAATGGTTCATCTTATCCGTAGTAGTATTATCTTTGCTGTTACCCAAAAATTAAATATACTAATTAAATACTAATTTTGTCACTGCATACTTAAAAACAAGGTAGCATCTTTGTTATATTTTATCTATTTAATAAAGCCACCACACACAGGTAAAGTTTAGTTTTAACTTGATTTCAATTTCTTTAAGTACATGCTCACTTTATACAGGGTAAGTCTATGAAGTGGGAGCCTCCATTTATTGCTTTAAATATTCAAATTGGAAAAAAATGTTTCATACAAAAATATTTTGGTTTTGCTGCTCTATATTTTGCGAACAACGTTATGTATACAGGGTGTATCAAAAAGCCCGTACAAGGACAAAGTTATTTTTTTTCAAATGACTCCTATATTTTTTGTTAAATTTTTGTTTTCTACATAAATTTTTAGATATTTTTAATCAGGCATATCATATCCCTTTATTTAATTGTTTACGAGATATTCTCATTTAAATACAAATTTAGAATGAAAAAATCCGCTCATCTCTTAATGTTGTTTTACGTTTCTATGGTTTTAGCGGTTTTTGTAGAGTGACAAAAAAGCCATGGTAATAATTAATAGGTAATTAGATATCACATGACGAGTAGAAATAGGTAAAACCTTAGACAAGAAAAAAACGATTAAAACTTTTTTTTACAGGTTATTAAAACTGTCATTTTAACATTTTTATTAATCTCTATAGCATATATGGTTATTATGCAACTCTTAAAAAACCGCTGAAACCATAGAAACGTAAAACAACATTAAAAGATGAGCGGATTTTTCCCTTTTAATTCTATTTAAATGCAAATATCTCGTAAACACTTGAATATAGGTATATGATATGCTGAATAAAAATATCTATGCAGAAAACAAAATGAACAAAAAATATAGGGTGTCATTTAAAAAAATGAACTTTGTTCTTGTACGGACTTTTTGATACACCCTGTATACATAACGTTGTTTGCAAAATATAGAGCAGCAAAAACCAAAATATTTTTGTATGAAACATTTTTTTCCAATTTAAATATTTAAAGCAATAAACGGGGGGAGACTTACCCTGTATACTCTATGGTTTATTTAAAAATTTAACTAACTAATCTCTGTAATTTCGGTGCAATAACGATGCGTTTAATTAAAATTCTTAAAATACCTATTTTACTGGGTAGTTATGCAAATAATGATAACATAGAATATGCTTTAAATATATCGCAACCCCGCAAAAAACCTTGATTTTTCAGTTTTTACACAAACAGATTGTTTTATACTTACCGCTGTAACCATAGCCAAGTGACAAGTTAGTCATGGTTAGTCTCTATAACTGCGGCATATTATGTCGTTGTTATATTTACATTTACGAGTAGGTACTAGGATCAAAGTAACATTTCTTGGGGTCGCAGTACGACAGCACATATTTTTACGTATATAAAATAGGTTTTTTCAGCAAGCAAATGAAGGCCACATATTACGGTTAAATATTTTACTTGGCTAGTTTATAGATTAGGTGAATAATATACAAACAATACAAATGTCTGGTTAGTTCTGGTTGGTTCTTTCCAAAAATCTAGTTGTACTGATGGAACATAATATTTTCTAACCCAATTGACCAGATCTAACTAATCATTATATCATATTATATATATATATATATATATATATATATATATATATATATATATATATATATATATATATATATATATATATATATATATATATATATATATATATATTCCCAAAAGTTAGTAAAAGGAGAGAATTGTCAAAAAATTAAAGGTTTTGTTTAAAAATTGTTTACCATTGATATAATTTACCTGAATTTCCTCCTGTGATCAATGCAATTTTTCCCACTAAACATACTTTGCTTTTGCAACGAGCATTAGTTAAATAAATAAAAAGCTTTAAAGTTAAAAGTAAATAAAAAATACTTTTAAAAATTAGCCAAATCATTACTCTTATCAAGACAATGACACAATATCCAAATAAATGTAATTTGTAAATTGCACACCACCAATTAGAAGTTATTTGTTTTATGCTGTAAAATAACTAAGTTAAACTTAAAAAAATATACCAATTAGTCATTAGTATATATTTCATTCATAAGTTATTACTTTATTAACTACTGGGTGACCATATAATTGATCACTATACGCTGCATTTAAAGGTGCATATTAAACTACCGTTTTCATTTTAAGCTTAACTTCATTTAATAGTTTAACTTTAAACAGATATAATAACTTTAGGTCAGTGTGATAGAAATTCTATATTTAAAAAAAATACTATTGATTTTGATACTTTTAACGCAATCCTGTTATATTACAATTATTTTTTAAAAGGGCTGCAAAATCAAATTTAATTTTAATCTTTTAATCATCTTTAAATTAAGCATAAAAAATATTGCTTTCAAATGTTATAATAGAGACTTAAAGGCTTAACTAAATATTACTTTATATTTTTATAAAAATCCCTTAAAAATCTTTGACGATACCTTTATAGTATAATATATATAAGATAGCATATACATTATTGAGATATACAGATATTATATATATATATATATTTAAAAAATTAATACATATATTATTAAAATAGAATTAAAAAATAAAATTTTTAATTTTATATAATTATATATTAATCTTATAATTAAAATAAATATATTATATAACTTTTAATATTACGATAATAAATTAGAACAATATAGCAATTTATTCTTTAAATAAAATTTTATTATTTCATAAGAAAGTTTTAAAGTAAATTTTTACCATTGATTTTGGGAAAGTTACTTAGAACCCTTGGGTGTAAGCTTTGCATTTCCTTTAACTTTTTTTTTAAATTTTTTATGGTAAAAATAAAAATCCGGTTGAAGGTAAAAAGTAAATTTGTCTGCAACAAAATAACTTTAAAAAGGTTAATGAAAGATAGCCATCTTTCGTATGTGAAATTTTTTCTTAAGATGAAAAAGTCTTTGCACTGACACCTAGTTATTGACAGTAGAAAATAACCAGATGGACAATTTGACTGGGAGTGCTTTTAGCCTAGTTATTGGCTTTGTATTTGCTAGACTATTTATTAGTATCCGCTGGCATCTTTTGTAAAGTACTTAAAAAAAGGTATACATCAAGCAACAGAAATTTAATTACAAAGATTTCAATATTTAATAAGTAGGTAACTAAGCTACATATCTATTTACAATATGGCTAATACAAACTCTTAAATTAATTCCACTAAGATGAAATCTTTAATCAAAACAAAAAAAAAGGTAAATTAATATAATAGATGGTCACGAAAAATACTCTAATTTAAAAACAAAATGGAAGAAGAACACATATTCCAATAAACTCTTGGAATTATGTTTAAACATTTCAGGTACGATTTTACCATTTTGGCATTTATTTCAAGTTAAAAACAGAAATTTTACGCAAATAAAACATGACTTATTGTATGTAATATTTTTTGAAGCAAAATTTATTGCATTGTCTCCGAAATGGCTAAAGTTCAAACATCTTGGAACTTTTAATTAACTTAATTTTTTCGTGCTTCTTTGGTTATAGCAATCTTCGCCTTTGTATTTACTCTTCCTTTGTGCTTGTTTTTTCAACTTATCTTTTGATTTTTTCCTTCGCTGATGATATTAAAAATCCTCGACTTGCTACTTGTTCAGAGCAGGTCAAAAAACATGTTTGTAGAAGTTTATGGTTAATAGTATTATATTAATCTGGCAAAACTCAAGACCATAATAAATTTTTTAACATGCAAGTTTAAACAATGGATTCGATGTTTTTGTGGTTCCGATGGCTCCATTTTAAATGTTGAAAAATACAGCAATGGCTAAGCATTAAGACATCTTAAATATTTTCTATGTAAACTAATCGAATCGTTTTATCATTAATTTGATTAGCATCAGGTTCTTCTGTTTTAAAGTTAATAAAACCAAAATGTGAATCATACTCCTTAAGCTTTTAGTTGTAACAAATTTTGGAGGCAATTTTTCAAAAAATCTTATCCTAGGTTTTATAAAATTAATCAAAATTTATTTTGTTACATTCTTTTCTTTTCCAAAAACGAAATCAATGTTTGAATTCATAGAATGGCCACAAAGCCTAAATCCATTTTTAATTGTTGTATCCTTTAAAATCCGTATAGCCTCTTTCAAAATGGGAGCGGAGCAAAGTGTTGTTTATTTAGTTGTATAAGGAGATCAATTCTCCTCCACTCCAGTACAGCTTGTTTCCATCTTGTTTTAAAAGGTTTGAAGCAAGCAACATCGGCGAGCTGCAGAATTCTTGTAGCGTTGGGATATTTTATAATGCGATGAGAATTATATTTAGTTTCGTGCACAGATTACTTACTTCGTATGTTAAATGAGTCTTGTGACCATCAACAAAGAGGATAACTGGTCTTTCTATATTATTTTTCTCTAAACGTTTATGAAATATATTTGACACATATTGACAAAAATGTTCCGACTTCATCCATCCGTGCCAATACCCCACGAATCAGGAACACTAGCAGCATTATTTGCAGAAAGCCGTTAGTAGGAAAAGATAATCCTGAGGTTGAAAATGTAAACATTACTGTAAGATTAGATTTTGCAGCCCCTTAATCCGTCATATGCATTCTTTGTTCCTTTAGGAGCCAACACCTTGTCTTCTTTGGGGCACAATAGGAAACACGTCTTATCGCCGTTAAAGATTTTGGTCAGATTTTAAAATATCTCCAAATAATTTTTGTCTTTGAGGTAGCTTTCAACATTGGTGAACCAACATAGCATGTCCTTTTCCGAAACATTAGCACTTTCTAACATTACACCTTCAGGAATACTATGCACAAGTAAAGGGTGTCTTAAAAGCCTTGTACCAATGTTTGCCAGGAGTATTGTCTTTATGTGGATTAGTTCTTGGATTTTTATCTAAAAAATATTTAACTGCCGACTAAACATCACCTCGCCTACGTGGAAAAGCTTTCTTATGACTTTTTACAATCCTCTGTTTTAATAAACTTTCCTTCTTCGAGGTAAAATACGTTGCGGGTCCATAAATTGCTTTTTTAAAATTGTTCCTGAGCCGATACTGAAGTGTTTGGTGCGGTACTTCATATCGCTCTGCAGCTTTAGCTTTAGGCATACCATCATTTATTGCTTCAAGGACCCTTTGTACGGCCTCTACATTGTAGAATTTAATATATTTGCAATCTTTTCTAACTTTTGGCATTTTAGGATTCCATCTGCCAAAAATACAAAAATATGTATTGTTTTTACCTCCTCTTTTTAGAACAAAGGATTTGAAGAAATACTAAATATTTTTAACTTTAATTTGGATAAAGATCTACTTAATGTATATCTAATAATTTAAAAAATCATACAAAAGTAAATGGCCAATGGGTACTACCTTTTATTCAATCAAATTATTGGTATTAGTGCCAATAACTGGTCTTCCTTAATATATTATACCCAGTAGTCGGCATTAGCAAAATTTTCACATATTAAAGCCAGAAAATTATTTAATATAAAATAAATCAAAATGTGGTACAACTGCATTTAAAAACGTTAAAACAAGCAAATATTACTTATGGTTCGGTTACAAAATGGCAACATGTAAGCGCAGAATTATGACACTGCCTTTTGCTAGCAGTGTTGCCTAAAACTGCTTAGAGATTTTCCGTCTGTACGCATTTTAGAACACACTAGTAACCTCTATTAAAATATGATATTAATATGCCCAAGGCTAGGTTTAACATTATGCTTATTAAACGCGTTATTCTTACTGTTTGCAAATAACTGGGTCCTTGCCAGCTATTGGGGGCTTTACCCCAATTTGAAATATTTGTTGAAACATTTTTAGCATGTCATTTCATTTTTTTAATAAATTTTGTAAAAAAACTTAAGTAAACTCGATACCATGCATTGGATTTTTTGTCAAGAGAAAATTGCTGCAACCAATCATTTATAATAAATCAAAAAACTCAATAATGACGATAAAACGGGAAATGATAAAAAAATCTGAACTTTAACAGCCTAACTTACAAAAATTAAACCGAAAGGTTTATGATTTAAGCCCAATTTTGTTAAATATTTACTATTAAATAATATTGAGTTAATATTAAAATTGCTTAAGGTAGTCAATTAAACCGTTAGAAGCAAGAGTTTTATATTTTTTTGAACATTGATGTGTATATTGTCATCTAAAATATATATTTTAATTACTGGCTTAATACAATGTAAGGAAGCACTCAATTTCAACCTAAAATCTGTTAAAGTAGTTACTAACGTCAAAATTACCTTACAGTATTCTTTAATTAAAACACTTTAATTAGAAAGTGAATCCGTCCTGTATAAATAGGATATTTCCATTTAGTTTATAAAAATACATTTTATTACTACAAGTATGGTAATGCATTTTTTTATTGTTTACTAAATGTAAAAGCTCGGTATTGATATCTATTTTATAAACTATATTATTATTTACATATAAATTAACATAAAACTTTGTTTGTGGTTTTTAAGGAAATATATATTTTAGTAATTAACCCTAATTACACAGTAACATCAAAAAAAAAAAAAATAGAATAGAGATAATTTTTTTAACCAACAAAATATCTATAAATTTTGAGATACGTATACGTTTCATTTAAAGACAAATTATAGTCTACACTAAAAACTCACAAAACAATAGTTAATTTTTGGTAATAGGCTAGGACACTCGCTTTCTGGGATTACGCGAGCGGGCGTCCAAGAGAAGATACGTACACACGCTGCCACTGAGTTTATGGAGCATGTGCGCGTGACGTCACCAGAGGTTCGTGAATCAACAACAAACCTTTTTTTATGTTTTGTGTCAAACGTGTCAAACACCATTAAATCCCTGTGATAAAAAAGGCTTTAAAATTGTATTAAAATAACTTTTTGCTTAGTTATGAAGCTGATACAATAAATATCGGTGTTTTAATTAGGTTACGGCACAATAAGACAATAAAAACCTTACCTTAAAGAAATAAACCCACTTTTAAAGCAAACTCCAAGTAAAATATTAATCGGGCAATAAAAAACATCCCAGAAAAGGCTCGCGAATATATTACAATAAGAATGAAGTCCGCTAACCAGAAAGTTCGAAAGAAAACCGCTAACTAAATGCTATTAATGACCATTGTTGCTTGCTTAAATGAGGGTTACTCAATTCGTCCCCCGGTATGGCATTATTGTTGTTAATCCACGAACGATGAAATGACATTTGGATGTCACGTGCCGCACATAATCAATTGACTTGTGTTGGCGGCCTTGTCGGGTAACACTATAAGTTACTAGCATTATCACCTTTGGACAGAGTCGTGCCACAAGTTAAAGCTTTTTATGGTGTTATTTTTGCAGTCGCAAATATTTGTGTACAGAGTTGATATTTTATTGGTTTTGACTGTTTTTTTCCTCAAAAAATGTACATGTCTTGGCAAAAATCCTACAATTTTGTATTGGACTTCAATTTGTTGATTGGGGATTAAGATTCCTTACCATCTAAAAAATAATGACCTGTGGGAGAGAGGAACACAACATTTAGAATATTTAAAAATCTGATGACCAGGAAGTAGACAAAAAGAACAATATTTCTTGAAATCCTTTTCAAAATCATTATTTTTTAGTGATCTATTCAATTTAATTAGGAATATTGTGGTTTCGAAAGATTGTCTACCCCTCAGGTTTAGCCTTTTATTCTATATATTTTTTTCAGTATTTTCTTTAAATCAAATTAGCCAGGCTTCGAGTCCCAGAGGATACTCAGTAATTTGTATGGTTTGGTAATGAGAAATTTTTTATTCCTTTTTTGGTACAATATATTTTTTTAATCATTAATGAAAAAAATGTATGTTCTCGACCTTGCTGGCCTCAGTGTAAAAGTCTACTTCGGTGATTTATATTCGCGCATAAGTTGAAAAAATGCCATGTACATAAAGAAATAAATAAGTGAGTTAATGTTAACTATCACACAGTGAAGTGAGTTCTTTTTTTTAACTAAGTAAAAAACATGTAAATGTAACAAACAGTGCCGGTAACCAAAATTATTATTAGCTTTCCAGCTAATGTCTCATGCCAGTGTATTATACCACAAAATATTAATGAATACCACTAAGTACGGTGTTCTTTTTCATTATTTTATTTCAAAATGTAAAAATATTAGTTGTGTTGTACCTAATTGTTGCAATTGTAAATGTATTGTAGTGTTGTAGCTGTAATAGAAATATAGTTTAGTTTGGTAGCAATAAACCTTTTTAAATAATAATATTAATTTTATTGCCAAAGTGAAAAATCTTGATATTTTTCTGCAATATCAAGAGGGTGTATGGTCTGTTAGCAAATAAATAACGTATTTTCAAAAGTAACATATTTAATTAGTTTTTAAAATAAATTTAGGATTAATAGGTAGTAATTATGAAGCAATACAAAAAAAACCGTCATAAATTCTTAAAGACAATAATTTTAATTTAATGGCTTTTAGTATCTGATCTGGAGTTAAATATCCCGAACCCATTTTGTTCGTTCCTTCATCCCTAGAATGTTCAGAACATGGAACCTGCTACCCGCAGAAGCTTTCTCTTTTTCTTCAAATATTTAAGTCTCGTGTGAATAAACACCCTTCTTCTTCTTCTTTCCTGGGAGCCGTCTTGATTCCACTACCGGAGGCAGCGCAGGCTTTTTGTGCCTAATCTTCCATTATCTTTTATATCAATTCTCCCATTAGTCTTGTTCCTTCTACAAGTCTGTATAACCCCGAGACTGGTTGTTTGATATATTTCTGTGGGCTCATTTCCGGTTGCCCAAATAATGCCTGTCTTTTGTGATTCAAAGCTTTACATTCGCACATGATATGGTAGGCTGTTTCTTCCCCCTCGTCGCACATTCTGCAACTTGGATCCCCATTGTATGAGCCTATCTTGTGTAGGTGTCCTCTTAGGTTATCTTGCCCCGTTAGCAACCCTACTGTTATGCAAAGTCTTTTACTACTTTGTCTGAGTAGTTCTTCCTTCGATCTTTTGGATGGGCCTCTTATGAAGCTTTTTCCATGTCTAATTCTACTGACGTTTCCCCAGTATTCTTCATGTTTGTCTCGGATCCAATCCCTGGATTGCCCTCGTGCTGTGGTTTTGGTCACTCCAAGGGCAAGTTCTGGCCCAAAGTATGGTGTAGATGATCCCTGTCTCGCTAGCTCATCCGCTTTTTCCTTGCCGTTGTTGCGTTCTTTCAGCTTTTTGGCATTCCCATGTCAGCTTGGACGTTACCTTTGGGTTTACTAGTGCCCCCAGTGACGCTTGGCTGTCTGTTATTATGCAGATTCGCTTGTTTTTATAAGTCCTCCTGTTATTTTTTTGCACAGAGCATTAAAGCATGTATTTCCGTTTGAAATACAGAACTGTGTACTCATAGTGGAATGGAGAATTGTGAATTCCCCATTTCACTGTACACGCTCGCTCCAGTTCCCTGCTCGGTTTTGGAACCATCCGTATACCAGATGATGTCTCCAACCGTGCCATACATAAACACCCTTACCACACTTTGACACCCAGGGTAGGGTAGGTACGTTAGTACTTGGGCCTTAGCCTTCGTGGACTGTCCCAAGAAAGAAAACAACTAGAAACCACAATATTTACTTGCTCATAAAATTTATAAACGTCCTAATACACATGGGGATTATTAAAGAAAAGAAAGCTGTTGATATATAATCAGTATCGTTTGTGTTCAAAACTAGAGCAGGTACCTATACTTATAAAAAATAAGCAAACAGTATTATTTACAACGATTTAATTTTTTTCCCATTTTTTTAATATTTGTAGGAAATTTTTCAAATTATGTTTTTTATTTAATGGCATCCACAAATATCAAGAAATGATGGAATTATACAACAAAAATTATTGTTTATTTAATACTAAGAAATTGATTCGTTTTTACCATTTGACAACAAATTGATGATTAGTTTTCTTGAGTTAAATACCTTTTATCTTTGTTTGATGCATTGCATATCGTGTTGTTGTTTCTGCGTTGTGTTTTCTCTGTAGTGGTAATAATAAGACATTAAAATATGTATTCTTGCTGACATTTTTCAGGTGCGTTTATTAAAATGTCCAAAAATATTTGTCAATAATATAATTTGTTTTTACTTACATCCACTGGACTGGCCTTAAACAAAGGGTTCTTTCTATTCATAACGTATTTTTGTCTTCGGAAGCCTCAGGTCAGATCTAAACAGACAGACACACAAATATTTCGTTGTGTGTCGGTCTGGTGAAGTTCCACTTAGTTATGGTCAGGATTTAATTGTTTTACAAATAGTCACAAATTTATATAAATATCCGGTCTATGCTTTTTGCTAATCAAGAACTTTTGGTATTAGACTTTAATAATATGGTAGATTTTTATTGTTAAAAGGTAATTATTTTTTACCATAAATACCTTCGGAGGCAGTATAAGGCTTCTTGGGTCTAACTTTTTTGGTTTTTGAATAATAATATGGTAGATTTTTATTGCTTAAGGGGCGGGGGGTAAAGTTTTAGAACTTTTTATTTTGTCAATTTTTTAAAATTTTATATTATAAATGAATAACATATCAAGAATATTATATTAAATATTGATATCAATTGAAGCGAAATTGACGGATTTATAATAGTTTTAATCATCGTTGTTTCAACTCAGTTGCACGAGCGAAAAAAACTTCAAATCAATTTGACAAACATGTACTTTTTTAAGTCGGTGACAAATATTCCGAAAAAACTGCTAAACCGATCGTTTTAAAAATTTGTACACATACTCTATATACAAATAAGTATCAAGTGCAGTCAAGCTTTTTTTATTTTTGAATTAGTATCAATTTTACAATAACAAATAGGTCGATTTTATTATCAACTTTAAAATGATGCAAAAAATTTAAAAATTGATAAAATAAAAAAAAACTGCGCGTCAATTTAGAGAGAAACTAATTAAGTAATTAAAACAATTTGTATTTTTGATTTCATATAATACAGTGCAGAGAAATCACGGTCACCACAAAAAAAAATTGTCGAAGCACCAGCGAAGATCTACAATAAATCCCTTATTTTTTTCATAGTTTTGTACTAAAATTTGTTTAAATATTCTTCAAATATTGTGTTATAATACGAGGTAGGTTTAAAAAGTCCATGCAAAAATAAAAAGTACTTACTTGTTTGGGGTAAACCTTTTTTATTTTTCTACATAGTCTCCTTTTAGACTTATACACTTCGTCCAACGATGTTCCAGTTTGTTGGTCCCTTTCGAATAATAGGATTTGTCCTATATGCAAAATATTGATCAGTGTCTGCAATCACTTCCTCGTTTGAATAGAATCTTTGTCCCGGCAGCCGTTTCTTAAAATTGGGGAACAAATAGTAGTCCGAGGGAGCCAAAACTGGAGATTACGGGGGATGTGAAACGAGTTGGAATCCTATTTCCATTAATTTTGCGACCCAACTGCTGAGGTGTGTGCTGGTGCGTTGTCGTGATGGAAAAGGACTTTCTTGTGGGCCAATCGTGGGCGTTTTTTGCAGCTGAAATAATATGCACCTGTAATACTTTTACCCTTTTCCAGATAGTCGATTCGCGTTTTTTGGTGTAGATTCCCCCTTGGTAACCCATGCTTAGATTGTTGTTTGATCTCAGGAGTATAGTAATGAATCCATGTTTCATCCACAGTGACGAAATGACGCATAAAGTCCTCCAGATTCTTCTGGAACAGTTGCAAACCATCCTTGCAACACTTCACACGATTCCGTTTTTGGTCAAGCGTGAGCAATCGTAGCACCCATCTTGCGGATAGCTTTCTTATGTCCAAATGTTTATGTAAAATATTATGTACCCGTTCAGTCGAGATGCCCACAGCACTCGCAATCTCACGTACCTTAACTTTCTGTCACCCATCACCATATCATGGATTTGATCAATGATTTCTGGATTTGTGACCTCCACAGGCAGTCCAGAACGTTCAGCGTCACTTGTGCTCATATGGCCATAATGTTTATCAATCTTCTCTTTAGTCTCCTGAGGCGTTTTACCTTTCATAAAGTAATGTTTAATCACCACACGAAATTCGTTTTCGTCCATTTCTTGAAAATCACTCAACTTCCTTGATTCACACGAATGTCAAACACAAAGAAATGGACCAATATGGCTGACACTTGGTGTGCGTTCATTCAACAGATGCTACTAACTAAACATGACCTCGATACGTGCCGGTGGTGCCATCTATCGGACTTTGCACGGACTTTTTCAAACCATCCTCGTATACTTATTTTCAAAATAAATCTATTATAACAATATTCTGAAAAAATTTTAAAAATAGGCCTTTTTTGAGCGAACAAACACTTTACCCCCCTTAAAGGTAATTATTTCTAACCATAAATAACTTCGGAGGCTGGATAAGGCTTCTTGGGTCTAACTCTTTTAGTTTTTAAATATGGTGGATTTTTATTGTTTAAATGTAATTATTTTTAACCATAAATAACTCCAGAGGCAGTATATGGCTTCTTAATTCTAACTTTTTTTGTTTTTGAATAATAATTAAAATATCTTTCCTTAAGAACAATGTGCTAGCCAAGTAAATCAAAATTTCCGAATAACTGTCTTTTACATTGTTTTTAATAAACAATTATTTACCTAATATGTAAAAACTAAGATTTAGACCCAACCAATGTAATGTTGCTGAAATCACCTAGAAGAGAGCTTTTGATCCTTTGCCTTCAGATATCGGGTGTGTAAAAATTTAATGTATATGCTATATTCAGTAAAACCGATAACGACATGCACATTGTTGAGTATATTCATGTTAAGCCTATTACATTCTGAAATTTAAAACTAATATCTTCATTAACAAGAAAATAACATGCAAATTAATTTTCTAGTTCCAAGAAATTACTTTAGAGATGCAAAGAAAATAATAATCTTCACTATAGGTCTATTACCTTTCCAAAAAATTGAATACCTTAACAATAACATTGCCGTTATTGTGTCTTTGTCATTTTCCTCTTAAAGATTTTGGCCATGTTCATAGTTAAAATAGAGTAACTCTTTTCTCGGGGTAATATCCATATTGCATTTAATTTTTCCGGAAAAATTCGGAAAAACGAGTTTCTAAGTAATTTGTTTTAACAAATAGCATGAGCGAGAGTGGTTTTAAAAATCCGAGTCAAAGACGAGGATTTTTCCACTTTTGCTAATGCTATTTGTTAAAACAGATTACTTGGAAACGAGTGTTCCAATTTTTCCACAGGAAAAATTAGATGGACGAGGGATATTTAGTAAGATTATTTCCTGAGTTAAATAAACATTTTATTTTAATACAACATTTTTTTATTAAAACAATAGGAACAATAATTAATAAGAACAATATAACTTTCAAGCTAGGAAAGGTAATTTCTTTAAACTCATTTTAAATTACACTTAATATAAAAATTACGATTATTGTAGGTTATAGGAGTATTGTTAGCCATATTGGTTAAATTTTTTATAATTATGTTTGTACTAGCACTATTCTCTATGTTGCTGTGAGAAGTGTCAAACGATTGACGGTGTTGGCTCGAAAAAGTGTCTATTTTTTGTCTTTTCAAGGGATCTTCGAAGCTTGTAGATGGTACATTACTTTAGACGGTTCTTAAGGCAGTGATGATATTTGAATGATGTTGATTGTCCATTTGTTGAAACGGTTGGATAGACGCAGCTTTAGAATGCCCTGTGATTTTGATGAGTTGCTGCTCGCCTACACCGGCCTTTGCCAGATTGGTAACAGCAGTTGATCGCATAGAATAGTTAGATATTTTAACTTTTGTCGTGTTCGTACCTGTTTTTTGGGCTGCGTCTTTTGTCCATTTTGACAGTTCATTTCTTCCAACAGGAATGTTTTTAAACCATCCAGTGCTACGATTGGATTGCCATGCTGAATTTGGTGTCAAAAACAATCTATTTGTTGTTTTTTTAGACGTTCCTTTGTTTAACAGGGATTTGTACAAACGTACCGGACAAAACTCAGGGTTTTTTAAATTAGGAACAAGCCACTTGCTATCGCACAGATTTTTTGCACCACCTTGTGTAGTTTTGCTGAAGACTGTGTTATACTCGATCCTTCCTGAAACAAGGGATTCATAATTTAACTTAAATGTCAAAATATATTTTGAAGTGTGATTTTAAAGTAGATGTATGTAACTTTTAATTTTTTTGGAAAAGCAAAAGGAATTTTAGCGGTTATATATCGTTTTTGATTTTTTGATTTTTTTACAAAAATAGTACAGCTAGCAAATTTTGGATGCTAAAAAAATGGCAAAACGTGATTTATAAAGGTATTGTAAAAAATTGCGAAAACAGATTTTACGCCAAGATAAAAAGTATGCGCACATATTTTGTTTTGATATAAGCGTTTTTTTCTGCCAAGTTACAATAAACATTTACAGATTTTGTTGCAAAATTAAAAAGCAATATCTCACCTGTTTTGATTCCATAATTATCAATTTCTTCTTTAAAATGTTCTGTTAAGCAACGTGCCGCTTCTCCGCCCTCCAAGCAAGCTCAACTGCTGCAATAAAGTAAAATTTACGCTGCAACCCGGTTGGGGTTGTCTCATCCCATAAGGACACCATCTTGTAGTAGTCGTCCATATTTAAAGAAGCTGAACTTGTTTTCCTTTTTTCTTCATGTTTCTGGAGACTTTCCATAATTTACTAAACCAAAACTACGAAAACATTTCCAAACCAATTCATTTTAAGGTTCAGTTGAAAAATTAATAAATTCGTAAGCGTCGTGTGTGATCTTTGTTGTTGGAATCGGCACATAGCAACACAGCATAGAAATCATCAAGTTTGTTTTTACAAGGCAACTTGTCAAACTTGCATGAAATTTTTTCGATTTTTTTCCGAAAAAACAGCTAGGCCGGCCGCATACATACAACTTTTTAGTTGAGCAACTGTTTAGTCGAATTGCGTGCTTGTGCGACCAAACAGTTTAGTCGCCGAACGTGCGCATACAGTCAATTCAGTCGCTATCGATTTATGTACTTGTTTGAATAGCCGCTGGACGACTGTTTAGTTGAACGTATGCGCACTCCAATACATGGCAATACTCATTGAACCGTCGCGATAGTTGCGCGACTGATTAATCAAAGGGATCGATGTGGTTTGACTATTTAGTCGAACAACTATCTAGTTGCTAATATGCGCACCTACATACATTTCCATATACCTTTAACGTGCAACTAAACAGTTGCTCGTCTAAAAGTTGCATGTATGCGGCCGGCCTAAGTTGACAGTTGTTAAGTAATTTTTTCACTTAAAATTTATATCTGACATACCAATTCTTAATAGCGATTGGTCAAAATTAATAGGAAGGAAATAATTATAGTTAAAATGTTTTAAATAATTACAATACCATCCAAACAGAATAGTCTATTTATTATATTTTTAGACGTATTAATATGTCATTAATGTTTCATAAAAAAAAGTACGATCATCCCACGATGAATTGCGGTAATCGATTTTTCGACAAGTAGACTCTAAAAAATTTTAAAAATTTAATGGTATTCCAATGTCAACGGGGGCAATTTTTTGCGAAAATATTTTCAAGTAAGTGGTATTTCCGGTTATACCAAAAGAAGGTGTCAACTGGCTTATTATAAATGAAACACCCTATATACTATTTCACTTTTAGATTCCACACTGGATTCGGGACGATGTCATGTGTTACGTTCTATACCTCAATTTGAGCGTTTTTGACATATTTAAGTTTTTGCGTCAAAAACAACGTTTGCATTCCCTAAAATAATTATCAATTTTTGCTATAAGAAAACCTTTATAATTTATTTTGAGTTAAATTTATTGCTTTACCATATTTCTATAACATTTTAATGACACATTATACAGGGTCTTTAAAAATTAGGAAAAAAATTGGAAAATTGTTATCCCGCAGTAAATGTTTATTACCAGGATAGGCTAGGCGGCTGTGGAAAAAAGCTTCTCGTTGGCATGACAATGTTATTAGTTATTTGCATGATCGTGTTATATTTGGTAACATCTTGTGCGTGTTATCTTTCTTCAATTATATATTTTTTAAAGTTTTTTAAACAAATATTTTGGTAATCTACCAGGAAATTTACCATTTGAACTATTAAGAAGGTTCCAGTAAGCCTGCTAAATTTATCATTAAAGTTCGACGTACTCTGGATGAAAAGTTTTCAGGCTGCAAAATGGAAAGACAATTTAAGGACCTGTTTTGAGGCCTGCAAGGGCACCAGATTAACAACTTCATGTGACAACATCTGATTTTTTTCTATGGAGATACGATAAAGGTCTGGTCCACAGAACACCCCCAACTGCAGAAGCAAACATGCGGTAAAAACTAATAGAAGCCACAGTTACTCCTTTAATGATACCAAATGTAAACAGGTCTTTAATTTACCGCGTAAAAATATGTGTTTACAACAAAAAGTGTTTAAGTATTTACTAATAAAATCCATTTTTACAAAATTCTATGATGTTGTGTTTAATTATTTACGCGTTTATTTATGCTATTTAAAAAAAAGGTTAAGTTTTTCCATACTCGCATATTATGTCCTCAGTTAATAAAAAATTACCGTAGAAAGCAAAATAAATGTGTTTTTTGTGAATAATTACAAAACCGTCGAGAATTTAAGTTTAATTGCTATAATTAAAATAATAATAATAATTCTGCATTAAATAGTAAAAAATATACGGGGAGTTCCATTTGAAAAACATAAAAAAATGTGTCATTTTGGATACCCTGTACAAAATTCATGAAAGAGAAGTAGGTTACCAGTATGTTAAGATCTTTTTTGACTCACCCTATGCCTTACCAGGAGTAAAAAAATGGTTCTATAACAAATTTTAGGGCCTATATAGAATAACTAAGCCAATCAATAACACTAGAATCTTGGACTTCCATTGTCTTTATTTGTTAATTGTTACACAACGTTTCGGTTAGTGATGTATCTCCAACCGTTTTCAAGTGATAACTAAAAACTATTCCTAAAAGCTACGACTTATATACTATCCCTTGTTCACCGAAGCTTGACCGACTTTTCACGGTTCAGCAACGGCTGCCAGATGTTCGAAATATCGATGCTAGGCTTGCTAAATACATTTTTGTTGTTTAAAATTATTACAGCTTCTTTGAATTTTCTTTTCTTCCAGTGGGTTTCTTTATAAATAGTTTTTGCTTCCGACCATTGTATGCGGTGTTGTTTTGACCAAGCGTGTTCGGCAATCCCTGACTTCGACGTTTCACCTCGTTCCGTATGTTTTTTTGTGTTCTTTAACTCTAACTTCAAGTGGTCTCTTTGTTTCCCCGATGTATACCTCACCACATTCACAGGGAATTTGATAGATACAATCCTTATTTGAAACATTGTTGTCTGGCCTCGTCTTAGTAAGAATACTTCTTAGAGTAGTTTGGGATTTAAACGCCGTTTTAATATTATACTTACTCGCGATTCTGCGAATCTTTTCCGAAGTTCCTTTAATATATGGTATTGTCATAAATATTTGTTCGGTCTGGTCTTGGTTCAAATTAGAGTTCCTTGTCTTATTTTGATATTTTTCGATTGTTTCCTTTATTAGCCTCTCACTGTATCCGTTTTGCTTAAGATCCCTAGTTATGTTATCCATTTCCTCTTGCAGTGATTCCCTACTGTTACATAGGGTCACTGCACGATTATATAAAGTACGTATAACCCCCTGTTTGGTTTCGTTAGAGTGGTTAGAATTCTGGTGTAAATATTGTCCAGTGTGGGTAGGCTTTCTGTATACCGAGGTTTGAATATGACCATTATTTCGTTTAACTAGAACGTCGAGGAAAGGTAGGGCCGAGTTTTGCTCCTTCTCCATCGTGAATTTAATACAAGGTCGGAGGCAATTAAGATGTTTTAAGAAACCTTCAAGTTCTTCGTCATTACCTGTCCATATAATAAAAGTATCGTCAACATATCTTAGCCAAACTTTTGGTTTAATTAGTGCAGTTTTAATTGCATGTTCCTCAAACCATTCCATATAGATATTTGCTACCACTGGGGAGAGCGATGAACCCATGGGAAGCCCATCGTCCTGCGCGTAGAACTCATCTTTCACCTGAAAATAAGAACTACAGAGGCAAAGCTCCAACAACTCCATCACTCCATCCAGCGGCAGGGTGGTGCGTTCTACTAGTGTTTTATCTTCTTGAAGCTTGGCTCGGATAATGCTTAACGATTCTTCTACTGGTACGTTTGTGTATAGACTTTCCACATCAAAACTAACAAAAGTATCGTCTGGTCCTATTTCTACATTTTTGAGAATGTCAGCAAAATGACTAGAGTTTTTAACGAAATTTAACCACTGGTCGGTAAGTCTCAATCTTTCGGTTGGAGATACATCACTAACCGAAACGTTGTGTAACAATTAACAAATAAAGACAATGGAAGTCCAAGATTCTAGTGTTATTGAAACCATTACATTGTCTAACACCTTCAAGGAAACGTTAACTAAGCCAATGTTTTCATCAGAACCTTATCACAAATATCTTAAAATATTTTCTAGTTTTGCTATGTTCAATTAATTTTAAGGACTGACTTATGTCATATATATAAATAAAAATAATTCTTCTGGTAGTTCCCCACGTCTTTTTCATCAATGAATGCACACTGCCGACAGCTGTGAATAAAATAAGATAAAAATTATTAAGAATATTTCTGTAAATTTTCCTGGAACAAATTTTTATTTTTAAAAATTGTTTTTATTTTATCCCGGCATTATTACAGGATAAATAATTGCACTTTAATGCTGGCACTTTTTTCCTACATGAGGGTGTATTTAGTTTTGACACATGATACTAGGTCTTTCAGCGAACATCACTAACTTTAATTTTTAAAATATGGACCTGTATTTTTTACTTTATATTTTAAAACCTTATGACCACCCCACCAATAATGTATCACACTTAATAATTCAATTATTAATTCAGGTGTTTTCATTTATGATCAATTTGTCATATTAAATGGTGGCAACAAAAATATTGTGTAACAAATTATTAGTTTTGGAAAGCATGAAGCTTTAAAATATAAAATATAAAATGCAGGTCCATCTGTGTTTATTTTAAAACAAAGCCAAGAATAGAAAATAGTTTTTTAATATATAGTTTTTTCTCTTTTAGATAATTTCAAAAGTACTACAAAGATTTTGAGGTTTTTATTTAATCTAACTTTTAGAATTTAGTTATTTATAAAAAAAAACAATAAATTGCGACAAACTTCATGATTATTTCGCAACAAAATGGGTATATGTCGTTGTCTTTTTTTAAAAAAATCTGCCTTTTCACAAAGATCCTAGTCTTTTTTTAAAGCATTGGCGTATCATGTTAAACACTCAAGCTACATATGCCTAGGCTTATCATGAAGAGCCGTCACTGTTTTGTCATATTTTGTCGTAACATAACCTGACTAATTTTAAAGTAATACATTTGCACTGTAACTTTTTTAAAAATTAATAGTAAATACAAAACCAAGTACAACTAATTAGAGCTATAAATTGTCAATCCTTACATTTCGTCAGGTTATGTTACAAGAAAATTTGATGAAGCAACAGGTCAGATTGTGTAGCGTGATAATTTTACAAATATGCCGACGCTTCATAAAAAGACTAGGATATTCGTGAAAATAAATATTTTTATATAATTATTTTTATAAATATATAAATATAAGAACATTTAAAAAAAAATTACACAAAATTAAGGTTAGATTATAAAATTTCCTAGCGCAATTCCCTGAGTTCGCATATCTTTTCTTAGAGGAAAAAGTTTTAACTTTAAACTATCGCATATTTTATAAAAGAACTTGCGTAGATATACTCTGTTCTATATATTATAAATAAAAGAACGACTAAAGATGTAGAAGAGCAAATCGAGGAGTTTTAGGAACCTAGTAAAAATATTTTAAATAACAAAAATAAATTACGGGACTGTTAAGTCAAGTCACCCTCATAGCCATTGAAGTCGATCATTATTCGGTTGATCGCTGAATTCTTTCCAAACAACATACGGTAGAGCTAAATTTCAAAAATTCTGTCATTTCTAAAATTTTAAGGAGGGACATGAAAACTAAACTTACTTTGTATATCAGGACGATCAATAAAACCGTAAATCACGTATTGAGCAAATGCTATATCTAACTTTACTCTTATTTCTAAAAGACTTTCAATCCCAAAAAAATAATTTCATTTCACTATAGTCAATTATTTTACCGGGAATATTCAGTATGAAACCCATATAGCTCAAGACTTTTTTCTAAAATATCCTATTTTATTAACATAGTTCTGGAAATAAGGAGCTCATATTATATAAGTGCGTTCTAGATGACATTTTTTTGTAGTAAAATTTAAAAAATAAGACAGTATTTACTTAAAAAGTATTTTGTATTTCTATTAACAGTGCCCAACTTGTTCATTAAATAATAACTTGCTGTCAAAAACAACACCCAGATCATAGTATGTGCTTTTCAAGCTTATTTGTCGTGTATCTACCTATAAGTAAAAATACCAACCTACCACCGCAAATAAGCCGGGAAAGCCCAAATAGTGTAGTTAAAGTCGGCCGTGAAAGCTTACACACTTCGATGAAACACTCAAATCGTTAAACAACTCTGTTCTGTCAAGTGGTGCATCACCGATATAATAAATACTATAATGGGAATTTCTAGCCCTAGAGATTGAATTTATTTGCATAAGATGTTGCATAAAGATGAAGCCTGTTATCTTTTACCACAAAGTCAAATGATCGACATCGGATTGAAACTCCTAAGTTACAGAATTATTCTTTATAGAAACAAACATTTTTAAATCACCAACAAACAGTACATATCCAAAATGTTTAAAACAATTACGAGTGTCATTATTGGAAATATTGTAAAAAAAGGAGATAAATGAGTTCTCTGGGGAACGCCCGAATCAATCAGTGATGAAAGGAAGCCATTTACAAAATAATTTGCCTTCTGCCAGTCAGATAAGAATCAAGATACTCAACAAAAAATTTACCATGAATGCCATAGGACCTAAGTTTAAATTGTTATGTACCATGATCCACAGTGCCAAACGCCTTAAGAAAATCGGTCTATATGGAATAAACCACACAACCCTTCTGTAAGGCATTCGCAATAAAGTCTTGATGAAGCAAAAGATAAATGATGACTGTTCTGTTTGGCACAAGCCATGGGTTTAAAAATAAAAACATTTTTAAAACCAAACACGAGATATTCAATTACAAGAGATTTAAATATTTTTAGTATTACGCTAATTTTACTAACTGTAACTAAATGCATAAGGAAAAAGATTTATTAAAAAGAAGCCTAAGAGGCCGAGCTAATGAAACTGCAAAATCCTTTAAGGATATTGGACCTTTGTTGTCTATGCTTGGGCCTATATTTAAACTAATCTTTACATTATTAGAATTTGAATAAACATATATAGGACTATCATAACCATAAGACCGTTCATACTTCGAAAAAATAATAAATAGAAGTACTTTAATACATCTGACATGTAATTATATATATAGCTAGCGCCGGTACCTAAGTCACTTCCATTATGTTAACCTTGAAAGATGTGACAAAATTGTAAAGATTAATATAGCATATTTTTGAAGGTATACCCTTTATGCATATACATACTAGAGGCAGTCTTGACGCTTGGCCGTGTGCGAGAGAAAGAATAATGGGTGTATTACTTTTCTCTCTCGCTCCACGTGCTGATTGGACAGCCGAGAGGAGTATATACCATGTTGTGCGTGCTGATTGGTCAGTGTGGTTCCATACCGCTCTCCGCCAACCAATAAGCATGCGTAGCGACAGAGAAAAGTTATACGCCTATTCCTTGTTTTCTCTTGCACGTTTGCTCGCAGGGCCGAGCGGCAAGACTGCCTCTAGTTAGGTATATGCTTGAAGGGTACAACATCATTCCAAAAAGAGAACCTCGTCTTAGGCCCGGTTGTACAAACAATGGTTCAACAGAAGTTTTCTTGAACTGCAGTTCACTGTTGAACAAGTTTAGAATTTTGAGTGTTGTAGCCATTCTGTTCAGGTTTGATTAGAACTATCAGTTGACAAAGCCCCACAAAGAAAAAGAGGGAAGAGAAGAAAAATTGGCAAATTAACGCTAATCAAGGATTTTGATTTTATTAAAAAAAACAACTTAATAATAATTACTGAGTATGTATTTGTATTGTATTTGTTTAATTTTACATTTTAATCACTACTGACAAAATAAATACAGATGCTAAACCATTACATATTTATAAAAAAATAAATCCTTTTTGTTTCCTGTAATTTTCTGCATCTGCCCCTCCAGGAGATTGAATTTTATTATGCGTGCCATCCATGGCTTCAATGCTAAAAAATCCTCGCCTCACAATGGTAATTTCAGATTCAGTTCTTAGCATTTTTATCAATTTTAGCCCCAATTCAGCAACTGATTCTTAAACCATTGATATTATTCAACTTGCCGTTGACTTGTTAATACCTCCAAAATCTCAAACAACTTGTAAAAAACTCCCAGTGGCTAGAAATCGTAAAGCAATGCATACCATTTCAGTAGGAATTAGCGCATGGTTTCTAAAAAATAAATAGAACATTTAAACTTAAAATTAAATGTAATTAAACAATATAAATCTTACTTATCTGTAAGAGATGAAATTTGTTTAAAAATTTCATCTATATTAAATCTCACAGCTTGTTTTTTTAACCTAAATCTGGCCTTAAATTATTTGTCATTCCAAATATTCAAATGATCTGGTCTATTTCTGTATATTTATGGGGCTCGAGAGTGTGCAACATTAATAAGTTATTCTACAAAATCCTTGTCGTCTGTCATATCTTTTCATACAAGATCAATTTTTAATTATAAAAACCGAATAAGTATCAACTTTAAAAATACAACAAAAAAATATTTAAAACACAAGGTAATCTGTCAGAAGAGTGAGGTTAAAAATTTCTAAAAGGAGTTGAACTCATCTTGAACGATCAAATTCGGACGTTCAAGATCAACCACAGTTCACCGTCTGAACCGGCTTTGTACAACGATTTTTTTTCCGTTGAACCGATGATCAGCGTGAACTTCGGTTGAACGTCCATTGTACAACCGGGCCTTAGATGTATAGATGACGATCGATTATTACAACAGTGCTATTAATAGTTCCTGACGTCCAATATGGTTTTACCCAATGTTTTTCCCTCTCGCCCTCCAGTTTCCATGGTTAAAACAAAGTTGTTTATTATTTCTAGGCATCAATTTCGCTGTTATCACGTTTGATTTAGAAAAAAGGTGTTAAGAATCAACCCTAGCCCGCCGAAAACACTTCCACAATACTTGCTGATGGCGGCGCGAATTCCCCTTTAGTCTTTAGAAGAAAAAATCCGGAATTCCCCGCTGACAGCGTTCGTTTTTTGCAAAGACAATGTAATTTTCAAAACTCTAACTTCACTGGGCGAAAGCCGAAACGAAAGTAAGCCTAACAATTTATTTTTATCGTGTTACACTAATTTTATAAAATATAATAAACTGACAAAAAATAAGGAGCAATCAAACCAAATTAAAAAAACAAAATTATTTATTATGAAATAAAAAATTAATTTTTAGTTCGCCATTTTTCAAGAATTACGTCTAACCCTTCTTCAGGCTGCAAATTGACATATTTTTCGCTTAGATTCCAAATTTTTGTGCCTAACTTTTTATCGTGGACTTGTTTTGGTTGCCATACTGGAACACATTCCATAAAAAATTTTCCAGATATATTTTCAATCTCATTAGCACATGCTAAGTGTAATAGGGTCTGAACCCCTTCTTCTACATCCTGAAATAAACAATTTTCTTAAGTTTTTTTTAAACAAGATCATAAAGTTAACAGTGTGGGGTTTAATGTCAGTTTTTTGCAGCTAGATTATGTAAAAAAGAACCTTTATTTCCATTAAAGACAGTAGTAAGTGTAAACTCACACCATTAAATATCTTCTTTTAAAAATGGTTAGTTTGGTATACGGAGGTTTTTTGGGGCGCTGATTACAAATCTGCAAAAAAATTTTCGGCAACGTTTCGTTTTCAAAATATTCATCATCAAAGTTAAAAATCAAACCAACCTTATTTACACTATTCCTCCTTCTTTTGGCACAGAATTCTTGATTTTTACACTACATTGGCACACAATATTTTATAAACTTCTTTTAAAAACTTGTTTTTTATATTTAATTTACACCTTTTTTCCATTTAATTGCAAACATCCACTTTAACACGCCCCAACGTGGCCGCGACCATGTAAACACTAGCAAATATGGCTGGTGCCTTTGAATTTGAAAGTTCTTAATTTAATGGAAAAAAGGTGTAAAATATATAAAAATACAAGGTTTTAAAAGGTGTTTATAAAATATTGTGTGCCACTTTAGGTGTACAAAAAGTAGGGAGAATATAGTGAAAATGAGGTTAGTTTGATTTTTAACTTTGATGATGAAAATCTCGAAAACGAAACGTTGCCGAAAAAATATTTTTTCAGATTCGTAATCAGCGCCCCAAAAAACCCTCGCATGTTTATAGGTTTTATCAATAAAAAGTAGTTTTCACCCAAAAAATTAAGTGCGCCCATCGACATAATATATATTTTAAATAGGAGGGTAAGTTAACCTAATCCCAAATGTTTATGCAAATTTATGCATTTAAAAAAAATTGCCAGTTTTTGCAATTTTTTTGGATTCGTTTTCTGGACTAATACGTCACCTAAAAACCTTTTTCCTAAATTAAATTGTTAGCGTTTTTCTGTTTAATAATAGTAATAATTTGCATTCATTTATTTTACTTTTGTGTTATTTGATTTTAACGGTCAACATTTAAAAAGGAATAGAAAAAAGAATGTTTTATATAATTATACTTCTTAATTCTTAAATTCTTACTTTTCCAAAAATGTAGGCCCATATAGTCCAAAAATATAATTTTATTTCCTGGTGTATCGTTTTCATATTCCATATGTTGGTTTTAACCAGCCCTGGATGAAAGGCATTACATCTTACACCAGTATTATATAGTTTTTTAGCTAATATTTTGCACATAATTGCTCCGGCTACTTTTGAGTTACCATATGATCCAGCAGTTAAAATATCTGTTTTTCTTGGTGGCTGTCCCTTAAGATTGTTTTCTGATAAGTTGGTACAATAGGCAGCTAAGGAACTTGTATAAATTATTCTGCTTGGACTTGATTTAAGAAGTAGCTCTAAAATTTTAAATTTTAAACTTACTCTCACCCAATCTGTAGTTTTTAATAAAAAATGCTGTTTTTATGAAAAATAGGATGACCAGTAGTGTCAAACATTTTGGTACTTTAAATGGAACCCCATGTATATTTTTTAAAATTCGAATTCTATAAATCATTCTTGATATAAAACCTGTATTATATCCTATCGCTATATTTTTTTTTTTTGGTTAGCATATTATGCAGTTATATATGGAAAAGCAAAAGTGTATTTACAGGGTTTCCCAGAATATGTGGGCAATGTCTTGGAATCTAATAGAAAATATTATAACTTTCCATAAACTTTTTTTCTACAAGGCTTACCTAGGGAAATACAGATACACAACGGATGCCCCTGGAAATCGTTTTTTTTTTAATAACTTTTAAAATACTAGCTGTAATTTAATATTTTTTTAATATGATGGTTATTAGATGAGTCTTCTTAAAATAAATCCATCAAATCATATTTGGCTTATTTAGTTTGCCAGGGACGGACTAGCTCTGACACAATAATATCAAATTTTTAACACCCTGTATGATAAAGACTCAACAATATTATTTTTGGATAGCTTTAAGCTTAAACTAAAGAAATATATTTTTAATTGACCTCGATAAAATCAACTGTTTACGAGAAATAAAATATGATGGTTTGTATTTTTTTACATCATACAGTGTGTTTTCTAATTGTACGTCAATATTTAGCTAAGCAATTTTTAGGTCCATTTTAAAAAGAAAACTTCATCTGAACGTTTGTCCTAATCGTCTTAACTTTTGAGATACAGTGTGGTAAAATTTTTAAAAATAAATCATTTATTATTAATATCTGTAATACCACTTTAGATATTTTAATGAAATTTGACAAACATATACTTTGTATGTATCAACAAGCATTTTTTAGTGTACCACATTTTTTTTATTTGCCAAAATAGGCAGGTCAAATTTTGTACGAACACCACTGGTAGAAATAAAAAAAAATGTGGGACACTTAAAAATGCTTCTTGATACATGGTATATTTATGCCAAATTTCATTAAAATATCTGAAGTGGTATTACAGATATTAATAATAAATTATTTATTAAAAAAAAATTACCAGCCTGTATCTCAAAAGTTAAAAAGTTTAGGACATACGTTTATATGAAGTTTTATTTTTAAAATGGATCCAAAAATTGCTTTCCTAAATATTGACGTACAATTAGAAAACACCCTGTATAATGTGAAAAAAATACCAACCATGACATTTCATTTCTCGTAAACAGTTGATTTTATCGATGTCAATCAAAAATACCTTTTTTTAGTTTAAGGTTGAATCTATTCAAAAATAATATTGTTGAGCCTTTATCATACAGGGGTTAAAAAAGTTGCTATTATTGTGTCAGAGCTAGTCTGTCCGTGGCAAACTAAAAAAGCCAAATATGATTTAATGGGTTCATTTAAAGAAGACTTATCCAGTAATCATTATATTGAAAAAATAATTAATTTCGCCTAGTATTTTAAAAGTTATCTAAACAAAAAAGATTTCCAGGGACGTTCCTAATGTACCTGTATCTACATAGGGGAGGGTCATAGGAAGAAAGTTTATGGGAACTTGTCATAATATTTTTAGGTTTTCTATTAGATTCCGAGAGATTGCCCACATATTCTGGGACACCCTGTATATAAGAAATTATTAGGTTTAGATAAAGATCCTCATTAATAAAATTGAATAATGTACAAAACTCGTCCTGCTTTTTAACATTGTTGAAGTAGCATTATTAGGAATTCCATTTTCACAGCAATTTCTGTAAAGCGGAAAGTAATATTATTGGAACCTCAGGAGATAAAGTTTCTAAAAAAAATTAATTAAATATGTTTATTTTTAATAATATATAATTATTTTGTCATATAACCGCATAATCTGCGGTCGTTTGGACATTTTTGATTGTCATTTTCTCAAAAATCAACAAAGAGAGGTATATGCTATATTATAGTTGTTATTAGTTATTATATAAGGAATTGCTTTAAGAATTAAAATTTTGAAAAATGTATAGGAAGTTCCGTTTAAAATGTTAAAATTCACGAGACTTTTGGCTAAACCAGCCCGCGGCAGTAATAGGCAGATGTAATAGGGTATTTTCACTTAATTGATATTGATAATGTTGTGTGTAAAAATTAAAAGTAGAAACACAATTAAGCAAAACCTGCTAAATAACACGGAAAAATACAAACCCCTTACTTTTCTATTTAAGGTTTAATTATCATTGTAATTTAAATCGCCCGCCACTCCCCTAACCAATCAAATTCAACAATAACGGAAATTTACTCGTAAAAAGGGTTCATATCAAGGAAAGTTTGGCGATAATAATAACTATAGTAATAAATTGGAATATTTGGGAAGAACACACACCATTTACAAATTAGAAATTATTAATAAATATTAGAGGTTACAGGTTATACAGGTTGACATTGACAATATGACAATTGACAGGAAACGCCAACTTTGTAGATGTTGCGCATATCGATATTTGATGACAGGCGTATCGAATAACAAAAAGCTGACAACAAAGCAGAAATTCCACCAATAGAAAATTTAGGGCCGTGACGTCACGGGCTACAAAATTCAAACTTAAAATTGATTTTTAAGGCGTTTCCGGCGGCCAAAAAAATCGGGAAAAAATATTTTTGGCCTTTATTTTCATGTGGCTTTGCAATAAGCTAATAAAAAAAATCATGAAAAAGGCCTATTGTATTCAAAATCGGTATTTAATAACCTAATATATCGTACTAAAATATGAAAGTGATATGCTTTCATTAACGAAAATAAAAGGTTGGAAGTGATTTCGTCGGCACCAGGTATATGTATATGTGTATACAACAGGAATCTGAATATGCTTTGTAGTCGAGTTACGGCCTGTTAAAGAGTTAGTAATAAAAACGGTTTTTAATAAGTTGCAACTACTAGGAATTTAGTTTACAAATTTGCATTAAATTTAATGTAGGATTTTGCTATATAAGAAACAAATCTATACAGGGCTGATAAGGAGTCGATTTTTAGGGTTGGTGGATGTTTTGTCTTTAAAACTTTTTTGTATTTTGTTTTTATATATATATATATATATATATATATATATATATATATATATATATATATATATATATATATATATATATATATATATATATATATATATATATATATATATATATATATATATATATATAGGTAGGGTTCTTGAGCCGTGTTATATAATTCAATAAAGAAAATAGTTTCTTGGGCATATGGCTTCCAATTAAAAAAAATAATTACGTAGTTAGAGGTATGCTTTTTGCTAATCGCATTAAAATTACGGGGTTTCCAAAAGGATGGAAACCTCGGGTGTGGCTAAGTCGGCTACATGTTTCACCCTTGTTGGGGATGGTCACATCCGCTGTAAGCCAAGACACGACTGACGAAGGCTCACCAAGTCTTTAAAACTATTCTACATAAAAGTAAGAAAAGATTTAAATGACTCTGGCGCCATCTAACAGACTAATCCCAATGCAACCAGTAAAGCATATTGATACAAAAAGATGTTAAATGGTAAACAATTTAAATAATGTTAAACAGTGCCATCTAGGTAGGCATGGCCATAATATTCAAAAATCGCAAAACAGACACCTTTTGACAAAGGAGAAATGGCCACTCATTAGTTCACGGGTTTGTGAAATTCGAATGAGTAGTTTTGCCCTACCACGTCAGGCGGCGCTGAGCGAAATCTGAAGTAAGTAAGAAGAATTAAAAAAGCAGTATTTTCGCCCTACTGCACATATAATATTATAATGGTAGAGGTTCTTGAGCCTTGTTATATAATTCAATAAAGAAAATAGTTTCTTGGGCATATGGCTCCCTAATGTAGCCGACTTAGCCACACCCAAGGTTTCCATCCTTTTGGAAACCCCGTAATTTTAATGCGATTAGCAAAAAGCATACCTCTAACTACGTAATTATATTTTTTAATAGGAAGCCATATGCCCAAGAAACTATTCTCTTTATTGAATTATATAACAAGGCTCAAGAACACTAAAAAAGCAAAAAATAGGCATAGTATTTGTTGCTTATAAAATTAATAAAACATCCGATCCGTGGCATTCGAAAGAGTCATAATATGCATTTCGGCAATTTTGTCAGGTAGGCTTGAAAATAAACAAAAACATTGATGCTAAAGAATGATGTTAATGATGACTTATAACTAAATGCGAGTTAGTTATTTAAAGTTATTGCTGTGTTTATTATTAGGGCATATTGATTTAAATACTTATAAATATAAGAATTAATATTGATAATTTAATAAATACTATTATTATAAGCAACAACTATTATGCCTATTTTTAAGCTTTTTAAGTGTTGATTTAACTTTAAATATCAAGTGTGGAATATCAAATTACTCACAAAAACATGCTCTTTTCGAATATGCCAACGAGCTACTATCGTTCCATTTGAAAAAAATGAGTTTTCTGGAGAAGACACAAAATGTGAAAGATAATTAAAACTATTTTTCCACGCCTCCTAAACTCAAAATTGGTTGTTTTAACGACGTCATGGCACTGTAGAAACAATTTTAAAAAAATATATTTTTAAAGGAAAATGTCAGAATTTGACATATGTATTTGGGATGTCATTTTAAACAATTAAATCCGTCATTCAATTCATTTTTAAGTCATATATCGACAAGCCAAATTTTATGTGTAGTTTTGTTGTATCACGGTATTAACGTTATAGCTATGTTCGCGAACCCATTTCTGTAAAATATCTGTTCAGCTTATCTATTTTGCCAATTACTAATATTTTATTGTTTACAAAAAAAATGACGTTCGCCGGAATCAAGGCCAACTGAGAAAATATGTGTCTTTTGAAATAAATGAGGATATAAACTCTTAAATTATAATATGTTATACATTGTTGAAATCAGAATAAAAAGCACTTTTTGGCTGCGTAAAAATCCAATATGGCGTCCATATGAAAAAATAAAGTTGATGATGATTCTAAAAACTCGAAACGTAGAAAATGAAAATTGACTACTCAGTCATATTCTACAAAAAAGTTGCTATGAAGAAGTTTTTACGGATTTGAAAAATTTTTACTTATAAAAAATGTTTCAGGTTTTTTCAAAATTTCTCAAAAACCTAAATACATAAAACCATGTAGTAAACGGGATTAGCTTACATATATATATATATATATATATATATATATATATATATATATATATATATATATATATATATATATATATATATATATATATATATATATATATATCTGCCTCTAATTTCATTAATCCTTATGTTCTTAAGTTTCAAAAACTATTTCTTCAACGGGCTTAAGGTCGAAAATCATTTATTTGTGCATAATTAAACCATATTTTTAAAACTTGATTGTTATTTTTTCTTTATCTTTTTACATTTTTATGTAAAAATCTAAGTGAAAGTTACTTTTAATAAATGATGAACAAATAGGACACTGTTTTAAAAAGCGGTCTTATTTAGCTTGATCACTATAAAGATGATGTAATAAAATATACTTTATTTCGCTTGTTACCAATTAAGAACCACAAAATTAAATCATTAAAATTTTAATTATATTGCTTTAAATTAAAATCTTTATAAAATAAAATTAATGTAGTACCTAAAAGTAAGTGGGTCAGTAGAAAGTGGCTAAAGTAGTTTACTTGCATTATTTTCTGAAAGCCATCTTCAGTCATCTCATATGACATGTCTCCGATCCCAGCATTATTAACCAAAATATGCAAATTATCTGTGTTTAATTTTATTTGACTAGCAAGTATTCTTACTGATGAAAAAGATGTAAAATCCACTATTTTTGCCGATATATTTGGGTTATGAGTTTCTTTAATCAGGGCAGTGACTGTATTGGTGGCATCATCTTTATCCGCAATTATTATGGTGCATCCACGTGATGCCAGTTCTTTGGCTAGCTGAAGTCCAAGTCCTAAAATAGGAAAAAATAATTATAAATAAAAAAAATGCCTAACGTTATGTATATACACACACATTAAAATGGTCTAGGGGATATATAACTCTTATATTTGTAAACACAATAATTTTTAAACCTAAGATTGGTATGTAAGGATTCATAGCCTAATATATTGGTTTAATTTGTTGCCCTTGTTGTTGTTGCTTTTTGCCTTTACTGGTCGACATGATGAAATTCCCAACAGCATGTTTTTTCCATTTGTTTATAGAATAAAAATTTATTACCACCAGTCTGTTCAGCGTTTTTAAACCTGTTCAGTTGTGATAGTTAATGCAAAGACATCATCTTGACCGTGAAACTACATTGAGAGCCATAGGGATAAAAGAGGGGGGTCGGAATACAAGGGATGTGGCTAACGCAGTAAACTCAACCAGAAGTACCATTTGTCGTTTGTGGCAACGTTATTGGGAAACTGGTGAAGTGAGAGAGTGACATCTTGGTCCTAAAAGGGCGACTAAGCCTGTTCATGACAGATTTATCCGCATTCAAGCACTTCCGAATCCAAATCTATTAGCTACTCAATTAAAAAGTGAGCTGCAAAATATACACCAAGTAAATTTTAGTGCTGTTAAAAACAGACTGCATAAAGATGGACTTCATGCCCGCCGTCCTGCTAGAGTTCCTGTATTAACACGTGGAAATCGCGGAAGCAGATTGGAATGGGTAGCAGATCCTCTTAATTGGGAGAAACAAGATTGGGCTCGTGTGCTCTTCACTGACGAATCTCAATTTGGTTTAAGGCCAGATTCTAGAAGAATAAGGGTGTGAAGACGATCAGGAAACGCTGCTCGCTTAGAAACTATCCATGAGGTGGATCGGTACCAGGGCGGAATAATTATGGTTTGGGCTGGAGTGGGTATTGGCCGACAGACTGATCTCGTTTTTGTCGAGGGCTTTCTAACAGCAAATGCATATCGTGACACAATTCTTCAACCTATTGTTTTTCCTCAGGCAGCGCAATTCGGAAACGAATTTATTCTAATGCAGGATAATGCACGCCCACAGGTAGCGAGAACAGTAAGACAATTTTTGGATCAGCACAATATTACTCTCTTGCCGTGGACTGCCCAATCCCCTGATTTGAATCCAATAGAGCACGTATGGGATATGTTAAAAAGACGTGTTATGAATCGTGCAACGGTGTTCCGAACAAGAGCAGAGCTGGAAAATTGTTTAATTCAGGAGTGGCAACAAATTGACCAAAACCAGATAGACAATTTAATAATTAGAAGTATGCCTCGGCGTTGCCGAGCTGTTGTGAACAATAGAGGTGGTCATACACTGTATTAGATTTTATGTCTTAACTTAAAACGTTAGGTTTTGTTTTTTTAAACATTTATCTTTTTAAATTTTTCCTATTCTCTTGCGCATAGGTTTCATGCTAAAACTTTATCTTAAGAATAAATTATTTAAACATTTCATTTAACATGATAAGTTTTTTCAAAATATTTTCAAATTTTCTTCTAGGCATATTTTTAATGTACGCATATTTTGTTTCTGTTTTTTGTGTTTAATATTTGCACTTAAAAACAGCTGAGCTAAGGAAACATTTTTAAAAGAAAAACATATTATATTAAATGAGCCCATCATTTTAAGCAATACATCAAAATACAATCTTTCGTGCAGTTTTACCAAATAAATTTAAGAATAAAATTGTAGAGCATTGAAAAACATTTTTTCTTTCCTTGTCTCCTGTCGACATATTATTGATGTAATATTTTATTTGGACAAATAAAAGTGGTTTTTATATAAATTTACAAAAAATATAGCTGTTTGTTTGCTTTTCTTACAAATGTCATTTTTGTACTTGCAGTCTCCTTTATAAAGCTTTTAAATTCACCTTCGCCATTCTGTCAATAACCATTATTATTGTGGATAAATATTTACAAAAAAATTTTTTAAAAATATTTTTGCTGTTGAAATACCGCTTTCCATCAGATTAACAAAGTTGAGCACCAATGATCACAGTCAGTAAGTGGATGAGAGATTGCCAGGAAACTTCGTGTTTCTATAGACGTGGTTCGGAATACACGTAAAACTTTAGGT
>JAHBCN010004543.1:0-62930 GCA_019359885.1 Listronotus oregonensis
AGAACTTGTTTATGGCCTTTTTTTAGAAGAAAGTGAAAGATTCTTTTGCATAAAATGTTATATTCTTATATTTAAACGCACAATGATAGAAGGGCACGGTTATCCACTAAAATAATTGTTTTAAAGCATGTACTTACCTAAATGAGAACAATGAAGTAGATGCGATGTTTTTTAAGTAATTTGGGGTATATATAATACACACAACCTATTTTGCTATAATATAAAAACACTTTTATTTAAAAAAACTCTTTAAATCTGTTGATAATTTTTTTTTTCAAAATTTTATACCTCCTATGTTGATTTTAATTTTAAAAAAAAACTTTTCTTCTGATACCGTAAAATTTCAGCCAACTGATTTCGACAATTCTCGGTTTAAATAAACAAAAGGCTTAAAAATTAAATCATCTTAGTACATATGGCTGCTACAGTTAAATTTTTAAATCTGATTTAAAGTTTAAACACACAATTGTGGTTAGTTGTGGTTAGGTTATAAATTATAAATTACATTTTCTATATTCAAATACCGGTGCCCAATTTACTTAGTGTTTTAAAGGCATATTTTTAAGCTTTTTTATGGCTTTTGATGATTTCCAAAGTAGTCTACACGATTGGCAAGGCAAAAGCTTGCATGCCAATTTTCATGCAATAAAGTAGGATACATAGGTATGGCCTTAGATTGAAAAAAAAACGACAACAATTTTCTCTGTTACACTTCCAATACGACGATGGACAAGAGCGATTCGTTAGCATATTGTTGGCTGAGGCATGCGGGGGCAGGCAGTCCAAGCGTCCAGTTATTTTCTGCATTACCCAAAGTATTAGAAACGTTAAATTATTCTGAGTTATTTTATTTTTAGGCTTAAGTTTGATAAAAAATCAACAACTCTTTAATTACTGTTGTATTAAATAGAACAGTGATTAACATGACAGCATAAAAACGAAATTATTGTAAAAAATCTACAAAAAATGCGTTTGACAATCATTCTTTATAGTCCAGGGTCCGGCTGATACTGCCGAGTACCGATCGAGGTCCGCCGAATGCCGTGCCCACGGTATTCTCCTCTTCTTGTTAGGCCGGTAAAAGGGGAATCAGCCACAGCACGTTTTCTGTCTGTCTTTATTTTGCACAAGCCTTTGCCTATTAAATTGACACTCCTTTTATCGTACTGAAAATCTTACGAAAGAAATTGATTTGCTAGCCGTGTATATTTACGGCCTGCAAGCGTTCCATGTCAACTGTCGAAAAGACATTTAATGTTGATAAATTTACAAACATCCAATAAAACGTAAGCAGGGGGTCTTCTCAAAACCGGTAAATGGTCCACGAGACAAAAATTTTCTATAAAACAATAATTTGCTGACATATGCTGTCAAAATTATAATATTATAACCAAACCACAAATTTTATGTTGGTCAGTTTCAATTTAAATTATTTTAAATGGTATAAACAAATACCGTTAAAACAGTATGAATTTCTCTGTTAAGAAAAAAACCTGCATATTTTGTTTTTTTTTTGTGAATTTAGCATTAAGGTTAGTATATGTCTAAAAAAATAATAAATGTATTTTTTCTTATTTTCTAGAATATATAGATCACGCTTCAACTTGTAACTTTTGTTATCCAAATATGTTGCTCTAGTTTGGGCCCATAATCAAATCCTCTCAATCTTGCGACTTTCGGCAATCGACAAAGATCTCCATTCTCCATCACGACCTCGTCTCAGTGCTGTCAACTCCCAAGGGGGTTGATATTCAATAGACCTAGATTTATATCCAATGCGTGGTAGAAAAAGGGATGGATCTATTAGTCGAGCAGAATGTATCACCACAAGGTTAATTTTTGTTTTAGCACCTGAAACTGCCCTTTTAAGGATTTTTGTAGTATTATAGTGCGCCAGGCCAAGTTTCGGCCTTACGCACGCAGTGTGTATATCACACGAAACGTTTTATCGTTTTTTTCCCCAAACCTAACTTCGTTATCATTTTACATGAAGGTATGAGATTTTTTATGAAAATTCACATATGTATTTTATATGCATTTTATGGTTTTTAAGATATTCGTTACCGATTCATTTAGTCATTTAAATTTAGGGCACTTCCCGAGTGGGTAAAAACTTGAAAATTGGTATCTAATTTGTTTTTAGAACACAAGTGAAGGAAAAGTTATAAAAACTGCACATTTTTATTTGTTACTATTTTAAACAGGGACAGTAAATGTAGTAATATTTAGTACATTATACTTGTGACTAAGTAGCATTGGTGTCATTATAACGTTAAGCAAAATTAATGACATACTAAACATTAACAGTTTCAAAGGTCGAGTTGTGCAAGCTGGTTGCCTATCTTAGTATTTTTTAAGTGTCGTTTTTTAGGGTCTAAAATTATTTTTAAATTTGCGCAATAAAAGTAGACATATGAAATGCGGTGTCGTATTTATATATGTTTCTATAGTATTTCCAAACTAGATATTACTTTTTTGCTGCTAAAATTACTTTTTTTAACCATAAAGTGTTAATTTTTTATTTTTTTATTCTTTTAGTGTTAGAACTTTCTAATTTTTTTTATTTTCCATCCTTATGACGTCACAACTCCAAAAAAAATATATTTTTAAAATACCTTTGAAATTTTTTAAAATAATTATTGTGCTTTTATAACGCTTTTTAAATAAACACATAAATAGTGTTTTTAACCAAAACTAATTTTAAACGCCTTTTTCTTGATACTTTTTTTTAATCATGACCCTACTTGGATGTTTGAAATAATTACAAGCTTTAAACAATTCCCCGTGATTATGTAAGTAATATTTTTTAT
Organism: Listronotus oregonensis; assembly: GCA_019359885.1. Classification (NCBI taxonomy): domain Eukaryota; kingdom Metazoa; phylum Arthropoda; class Insecta; order Coleoptera; family Curculionidae; genus Listronotus; species Listronotus oregonensis. The sequence continues at coordinate 2,811 of JAHBCN010004543.1, forward strand.
TAGGGACTAATACCTTTACATAAAACAAAAGCCCCATACATGATAAAACAAGCAACACAATATTTTAAACAACATTCTTAATCTTGCAACTTGTGAACTCAAAGTCAGCTCTACTACAGGAATATTCCAAATTGATAGAGGGAAAACTTTAGAAAAGAGCTCGAAAGAAAGAAATAGGATTTGGTTTCAAATAAATCACTGTCCCAGATTTAACTAAAGGAGATACATCTAAAAATTTAAGAAATTTGTGTGGACAAACAGTTTAAAACAGAGGCAACAACAGACTTATTACCCCAAATAACACTTTAATTTTAAACTTACCCTAAACTACTTTAACGTATTAAAACAAATTATTTTTTGCAATAAAAATGTTATATTTTTTTGATATTAAAGGTTTTTTATCAAACTAAAAATTTAACTACACTTGTGCTTTCATAATTCAATAAGATATGATTTAAATTTTATTTAAATTTTAATAGTTTAATAGTGATTTATTACAACGCGTTCCGCGTATCTAACAAATAATAATTAAATTATTAACAAATGGTTGAGTTATTGCAAAAACGGATTTATATGTATGGAAAAAATATATAAATTTTTAATTTATATATTAAATTGTGCAGCCTTTTATTGCCTCAGTCAGCAAGTTTCATATATTTTAGTTGGATATATATTTATGTAAAACAAAATACACAAAAATATTGTCGAAACAAAATATTTTACAAATATTTATGTTTCAACCAATCATGCCTAACAAAAATTTACAGTAATAAAAGTTTGTTTTGTGAATTTAAACTCTGGCAAACAAAATTGGAGCGCCAAGGTGTATCCTTATAAATAAAAGTTATTTAAAATGATTTATTATAAATAATTAAATAATGGGTTTTTTGTTTTAAATATAAAAAATAAAAAAAGTCTAGGAGTAGCCACTTTTTTTATAATAAGAAAAATGCATTTTAAAACCTTCAATTAAATCATTTTTTAGTTATTGGTATCTATTTTTATATCTATTTTAAAATGATAAACTTGCCATGAGAAAATAAAATTATAATATTGTAAAAGTGGAATTTAGATAAACTACGTTAAAGCATGTTAATAAATTATTTTATGTATAATAAAAATTTGAAATAGCATATAGTAGATAGTAATTTTAACCTAATTTTTACATTTTGAAGTTAAAAGTTAACCATATACTTTTCTTTTATTTATATACAAATAACTTATTATTTAATATTTCTATTTACAAACATATTTTAAAATATTAATGGGTTAATACACTAGATATATGAACACTAATTTAGAAACCTAATAAAGCCTCGTCCGAAACTTTCCTATCCTTAGTTCCCTTACAAATAAGCATAACCAACTTCAATGGTCTAATATGTCTCCCACTAATACGATTTGTAACAATCGTCGTTTTTTCCTTTATTGGCCATTTATTTAGTTCGTGACACTGTTTCCTGCTTGTATATTGCAGAACTACATTAACTGGGGTCCCAAAAGCATTCAATTAGAATCTTTTCTGCTAAAGCATTTGTTACATTCCAGATCAATGTAATGTTAGTATTATTTAGATCCATATATTTCTAATAATATGCTATATATACAGGGTGATGGGTAAGTCGAGGCGAAAAATGAAGGTCCGAATTAAATTTTTAATTCTGAATCGAAAACCAAGAATTTTTTTTTTGCAAATTTTCCTTCGTTTCCAAGATATTTCACTATAAAGTTTTGGAAAAAAAAAATTAATCACATTGTGTCGCTAATCTTAGTTGGCGCTTTCAAACTATTACGTCATAAGAAATCAAGTTTGACCTTTGCAAAAGTTAGACACTTGTCAATCTGTTCTTGAAAAAATCACAAGAAAATAAAGTTTACTAACGAAGAATATGGTAATATTGTTTATGTGTATGGGTATAACATAATAATTATTAAGCATGTGCACCAAAGTGTCTAACTTTTGACAACGGTCAAACTTGATTTTTTATGACGTAATAGTTTGAAAACGCCAACTAAGATTAACGACACCCACAATGTGATTAAAATTCTTTTTTTGCCAAAACTTTATAGTAAAATATCTTGGAAACGAAGGAAAATTTGCAAAAAAAGTATTCTTGGTTTTCGATTCAGAATTAAAAAATTAAAATCGGACCTTCATTTTTCGCCTCGACTTACCAATCACCCTGTATGTAATTTTGAAAATTTGGTAGTTTACTAATATCGATGAGAGCAACTCGTCTAAAATATTTTCAAGATGGTGGCACTTCCTGTTGTACCGGAAGTCGATGCTAACTTCCTTATTTTTAATAGAATACCCTATATATTATTGCATTTTTGGATTCCCCAAAAAATTCTAGATACATTTCGTGTATAATATGCTATACCTAAGTCTAACCGTTTTCGACATAACTTGAATTTTATGTCAAAAATGACATTTGAAAACCCCAAAATATTGAGAAATTTTTCCTATACGGCATACTCAATTATTTAATTTGAGTTGAATTCCTTGTAAAAAGATGCCCCATTTTGTATATTGAGTGGATATTTTGGGTGTAAATTAATACAGGGTGACTAAAAATTAAGTACAAAAATTAACTGACAAAAAACGTAAAAAGTCAATTTTTTAAATGGAAACCCCCTACTTTTATATTTTTATCGTATTTAGCATTAAAAAATAAGGTCACTTTGTATTAAGTGGTCTATTCCGAAAATGTATAGTTTTCGAAATAATTGACAATTTAACATTTTGTATTGTAAAAGTGCTATATGGCTCTTTAAGTTTGTTATTAGTGAGCCATGACGGCGAGACGCGGCGAAAAAAAGATAATCGAACGTAGAAACGTTACTATTTAGATTTGACAATTAGTTGTTATTATTAGATATCAATTATGTCGGTTCGTTTAAACTACACGCACGAAGATTATTTAAATTTGTTTGTTTATAAAAAAATATTTTTTTTTTGCAGCCGTCTTACACATACAAAAATTATGGTGAAGTTTATTAGCAAATTTTAATAAAAATTTTTATGGGACTTTTGTTAATAAAACATTTTTTTGCGTTTAACACTTATAATACATTTTAGTAAAATTATAGTTAGAATTCAGGTAATATTTTTGCGCACAAATGCTAATAGTGTAAATACCCTGTGACTGATTTTCTTAAAATTTATCAGTATTATTTCTAGTAATAATGACCTACTATAGGTTCAATTCATTACTTTTACCGTAGATAATAGACAAATTTAAATAATCTTCGTGCGTGTAGTTTAAACGAACGGGCATAATTGATATCTAATAACAACTAATTGTCAAATCTAAATGGTGACGTTTATACGTCTGATTGTCTTTTTTTCGCCGCGTCCGTATAGCACTTTACAATACAACATGTTAAATTGTCAATTATTTCGAAAACTATACATTTTCGGAATAGACTACCTAATACAAAGTTACCTTATTTTTTAATGCTTAATATGATAAAAATATAAAAGTATATCCATTTGAAAAAATTGACTTTTTACGTTTTTTGTCAGTTAATTTTTGTACTTAATTTTTAGTCACCCTGTATTAATTTACACCCAAAATATCTACTCAATATTCAAAATTGGACCTCACTTCACAAGGAATTCAACTCAAATTAAATAATAGAGCATGTCGTATAGGAAAAATTTCTCATTATTTTGGGGTCTTCAAACGTCATTTTTGACATAAAATTCAAGATATGTCGAAAACGGTTAGACTTAGGTATACCATATTATGCACGAAATATATCTAGAATTTTCTGGGAAATCCAAAAATGCAATAATATATAGGGTTTTCCATTAAAAATAAGAAAGTTAGCATCGACTTCCGGTACAACCGGAAGTGCCACCATCTTGAAAATATTTTAGACGAGTTGTTCTTATTGATTAAAAACTACCCGATTTTCAAAATTTTTTCGTTACTAAGTTTTTGAGAAATCTGTATATATATATATATATATATATATATATATATATATATATATATATATATATATATATATATATATATATATATATATATATATATATATATATATATATTATACATAATAATTATAAGTATTTATTATTAATATATAATGGAGGTGGAGTACAATACAGCATGGGCATGCACTAGAATCAAATTTCCAATTACCGCTATTAAAATCTGAGTTGTTTATAATAATAGCAAATTAGCCTATTAATTTTTATTTTTAACTAATATTATTAGCAAAAATTATTATAGGTTTATATTATTAAATATATTAAGCGGGAAAAAACATACAGGGTGATTCATGAGAAAATGTCAATACTTCAGGTACGTATTCGAGGTCCATAAATAAACATAAAAGTCTGTACAAATATGGGTCCGCAAGGCCTTCGTTTCCGAAATAAAGGGTGTTAAAATTTTTAGTTAATTTTCTTTTTTTTAATAAAATCTATGATAATGTAAATATTGGAAGAAATTGGTATCCAGGGGTTTTTTGGTATAACGGATTCAAATCTAATCTTAGTACGGCTCTTACTAGTAGTAGGGGGTGCCACCTACACGTTGTTTTAATATTTTGAACAATCACAACTTTTTGGTACGGCCCTGTATTATATTTTTTAGTAAATCAAATAATTATTTTGTCATTTTTACGTTAAAAAGGTATACCTGTTAAAAGTTGATATAAGCAACCGTTTATAAAATATTTGGATTTAAAAAAATTACGACGCATCTAATTTTATTATGGCAAAATTAAGAAGAAAACAAAATGTATAATTAAACAATATGTATTTTAATTTTTAATTAAATTATTGTTTTTTAATTATGTTTAACAAAACATAAGCTGGATTTTATAATTTTCAAAAAAAAAAAAATTCTCCAAAAAAAATCTTTAACCCTCTGTATTTCGGAAACGAAGGCCTTGGGGACTCAGATTTGTATAGACTTTTATGTTTATTTTTGAACTCTGAATACGTACCTGACGTATTGACATATTCTCATGAATCACCCTGTATATATAATGAAATATATGAAACAAAAAAAGATTCTTAAAAAAGTAATAAACAAATCACATACTTTTAGTTATTAAATTCAATAGCAGCTTAAAATTTTGTTGCAGTAGACATACAGACCAATATTTTTAATTATTCTATGCAAAGCTGAGGTTAAACCGATTTAGTACAGTCTATCGACCAAAATAAAAACTGTTTTGGTATCTAAAATGTGTCGACAAAACCACCAGCACCATATTTTAAAAAGTAGTGAATAGAACATAAAAATAAAACCCAGATCTGTACAAAACTTAGCTTTTTCTTGTTTTTTATATTTTAAACCTATAAAAAATAGCAAAATAGCCAGATTTTCTTTTGCTGTAATTTTTTAATTTAATTTATGTAATTTTATCGCGATACTGTTAATATAATTTCTGTAAAGAGAAACGTTGAAAAAACCGATAAAATTGACTTATTTTTTTAATTCATGACTTGGATCCTCTTAAGTTTAATAAGCCGATCTTCAGAAAAATTATTGTTTTTAAGTATTTTGCAATAATATTTTGGACGACTCAATGTATTAACTGTAATTGTCTTATTTTTTAGCAAATGGATTATTAAACTTCAGATTTTATTTAACAACTTGCATAATTTCCTATGTAAATTTGGCAAAAAATCTAAAAAAAGCTTCTAGAATTGCACTAAAATTTAAATAATTAAGAATTAAAAACGTTACTTGAAACTCAATATCTTATTTATTAGTGACGGTTTATCAAAGCATGAATATCTCGCTTAATTCTATTATTAGATTCTACAGTTACTCTATTCAATACCGACTATCCTGTCTTCACTATAAGGTTAAATCCTTTCTTAAAATCGTTAGCTCTAATACAATAGGTTAATTAATCATTATCGAAACACAGGGGATATTAAGTCTGAGCTGAGTAACGGATCCGGAAAGCAGAAAAATCACAATAAAGCAAAGTCGAAGGAAGATGGATAATACTATTTTCACGATTTCGAATTAGAAATAGGATCAATTTGGCTATTCTGGACGAAAGAAAATGCTTCTGTAGCAACTTAAAATAAATAAATAAAACTTTTAACTATATAAGTAAACTCTTAATAGAGCGAAGAATAGCTAGTTATCTTATTTGTTGTAAATTTATTGAGAAGTGTACTTTACCGCTTACAAAAGAATCTGTTGTTAATTTTCTATAACAACTTGTTTCAGACTGGGTTTTATTACAAATGAAAATAAATATTATCTTTTATTATTTTTGGAATTGCATCCCTTGGATGGGGTCTAAAATAGGGATAAGAGTTTGTAAAGAAAAATCGTTATTTTTTAAGATGTAAATATGACAGTTGATTCTAATTACGCAAAAAAAAGTGTTAGTATTTTGAAACTTTATTTCCAATGGGTTAAAAGGAGGGATAATAGTTTATTTTCTAATAGAGATATTTTTTAAACGCTTTATTTCTTTACAACAGTATGTGTTATTAAAAGTCGTGCATGTTCGTGTAAGTAGCAACGACATACGTAGGGGAAGGCTCGACTCATAGGGACTTATAGGGACAAAAGTGGATGTATTAGTATACATTTGGTGTTAACGCTGATGGTTTGAAACAACAAAAACAAAATTAAATAACATACTAAAGTATTGTAAAAAATATAATGACATATGATAACAAATACAGCATTTCTCCTGCGAAGTGATTTTTTGATTTAATTTTGTCAAAAAATATTCATGAAACAAAAAATGTTTGTTTTATATTTTTTTTTTTAATATCACGCACTTCGTCTCTGTATAAATTTTAAGCATATACCTACCTAGAGGCAGCTTTGCCGTTTGTCCTTGTAAAGAGCATGCGATAGAGAAAAAGCGCGGTAAGTTATCTCTCTCGCTCCGCCTGCTAACTGGTCGGTAAAACCGGGTACATAACCCTCCCCGCCGACGAGAGAAAACGGTTTTACACCTAAAAAGAGCGTAACCGGGTACCAGCAGTCTAACAATACAATTATTTTATAACTTCGTTCTAATCATCATTTTTATAAAGTGTTATTTTTTTTATTCTGATGATTCTAGTTAGGACAACTAGGATCATCAGAATAAAACAAAAAAATAATAACAGTCGTAAAAATGACAATACTTTAAAATAAGAAATTAAATTATAGTTAAAAAAACTAAAATGTACGCTTTTATAGCAAATCAAACTAAAAAGTTAAAAATAATTTAATTATAGTAAATAATCGTGGGGTGCTTAATACTTAATATTACAATTATTTTATTGGTAGCTATTTACAAAAATAGAGTTATTGTGAAAATATAGTAAATTGCACCTTAGCTTTTTTACCATTATTGAATTATTTTTACTTTTTAGTTTGATTTGCTATAAAATTTTTTTTTAACTATAATTTATTTTCTTTCTTTTAGTTCCAAAACAACATCAAAATTGGCGAATGCGCAAGTATTGTCTTTTTTTTTCATTCTGATGATTCTAGTCAGGACATTAGAACGAAGTTATAAAATAATTGTATTGTTATTGGCTCTTGACTCCTATACTAACTTTTAAGTTTATCAGACTTCTTGAAATTGGTGAAAATTAAGTTCCGTTACATAGATATATATATATATATATATATATATATATTATATATATATATATATATATATATATATATATATATATATATATAAATAGGTGAATCTAATAGATTGTATATACGTATATTAAACTATTATTTATGTTTAACTTATAGAACATTAAATCTTGCTTTTTGTAGTTTATTCCCAGGCAACAATTTAGAGCATTTATAGGTACGTTGCATTTTATTAATTCCAGTCAAATATATATATATATATATATATATATATACATTTTAAAGAAACAGACTAAAATACTTGGAATCTTTAGACTTGCGTGTTTTTAAGTTTTTTTTGCTTGCGGTTACAGAAAAAACTTAAAGTATTTTATCATATATAAACAGTCGCTGTAAACATTATTTTAAGAAATATTGTTTTTTACATGATCATGAAAAGAAAACACTTATAAGATATGAAAACATAAATAAAATAAAACTTTTTTATGTTTGGACCCGAAGTTAGTCCTTGTCTAGCAAAACTACACCAAAACAGTCGGGAAAGTTGGGAGCGGGTATAAAAAAAACAAGATAAATAATAAGTTTTACTTACTTCTTTAAGTTTACAATTGTTTATCTTTTTAACTGCCTTTTATTTGTGGAATTATTTACCCGGCGTTTAACATGGCCTATTATGCCTAATATTTTATTTAGTAAATAAACTTTATTAAGCATTTTTACATATTTATAATCTAACATAAAATTAATTTTAATTTAGATATAATATCTTTATCTATATTAGTTATCATAAAATAAGTATTAGTATATATATATTATATATATCATTATAAAATATATATATATATCTTTAGTTCCGCAAATACTTATTTATAAATTAATACTGTAATAGATTAAATAGATTGTTGGACTACTTTATAATTTACTGTAATAAAAATATTTTTTTCTGATACACATTAAGACAGATTTAATACCCGAAAATGGACGTTAAGTATTTTATGCGTATTATCATTACTTTATGTTGCATTTATAAAAATACTATACACCCTTATTATGTTCTACATAAATTAAATAGCTTAAAATTACTCTCGTTGTGGGCATGTTAATTTAGTACCTATTTCATAGATTTAATTTCCAAAAGAATTGGTTTATTATTCACTAAATACTTCTATTAGGCGCTAAATGTATTGTGGAATGCACTTCAGGAATGTAGAGTCGACTACCGATATACCAAACTCATCCACAATTTCTACAAAAATGCAACAATGACCGTAAAACTACATGAAAATACTAACCTCATAACTATTGAATGTGGTGTTCGGCAAGGCGACACGATGTCACCAAAGCTGTTTATTACAGTCATCGAGAGTGCATTCAAACAATTGGACTGGAGTCAGAGGGTATAAAGATAGATGGCAAGAACTTAAACAACTTACGTTTTGCAGATGATATAGTGTTATTCTCGGACAATCTAGAAGAAATGCTACTGATGTTGCAGGACCTGCAAAAGGTATGTGAAAAAGTCGGTCTTAATATCAATATATCAAAAACAAAATTCATGACAAACCTTATTCCCAGCTGTGGCTTAAAGATTGGCGGAGCTGAAATTCAAATGGTAGATAGATATGTGTGCCTTGGCCATGAGGTAAGCATCCCAAGAGATAACCAGACATACGAACTAAAGAGATTTCTCACTTCTCATGGACAGCTTTTAAAAGACTTAAAGACGTTTTCAAGAGTGACGTTTCCGTCAATCTAAAAAGAAGTGTTTCCGATCAGTGAGTGCTACCAGAAATGACATACGACTCAGAAACCCTAACACTAACACAGCAACAGTTAAAAAACTTAGAGTTACACAGAGGAAGATGGGGAGATCCATGCTTGGTGTAACGTTGAGGGACCAAATAAGAAACGTGGATTTGCGCAGAAGAACCGGTGTCAGTGATGTCGTTGGAGTTATTGCAAAGCTTAAGTGGAACTGGGCTGGCCACATTGCAATGATGCGCGATGATCGATGGGAAAAGAGGCTTCTTGAGTGGAGACTTAGAACAAACAAGCGAAGCAGAGAAAGACCTCCTATGGTCGGATGATATTAGGAGGATTTGCAGCAACTGGATACAAACAGCACACAATCGATTCGAATGGAAAATGATTGGGGAGGTCTATGTTCAACAATGGACAAGGAGGGCTGAAGAATGATGATGATGACTTCTGTTAAATATTTCTATAATTTTTATTGCTCTATATTTTGCGCTTTTACTACTAAAAGATTTATTAACTGTGTTAACAAAACTCTTATGGTTGCTAGTGCTTGCAACCGACAGGCCTTTGTTGGTCAAGAAAAGGAAACTTTTCTTAAAAAGTATGATCAATAATAGGAAAAACAGCTTTTCTTTGAATGGAATCAAGAATGATTAGAGTTGTGAAAATTGCCATTTCCTCAAAACATTTATCTAAAGAGGATGTAATCAAATTAGACCTGGTCAAAAGCTTTGGATACCTAATGGATGTGTCTGGGATGCACCCAGAAATTTAAGGGACTTGTTCCAATTGTGTGCAACAACTGCTGTAGATATTTTTTGACGGAATCAGTACTGTCTGTCATGTAAAATTTTGTGTTTTTCTAAATACTTTGGGTTTTGAGAATTAATGAATTTTTCCATTACCTTACAAACAACTAGTGTTAAAAAAGAGAGTTTTGGATCATTTCTTAGTGATAGGTTGCACTCCTACAACTATATAGCTCTTTACAAAAATACCAGTGTCATAAGAGTTTCGAAAGATTTAAAATATATTGTTTTTTATCAAATAGCATGCGGTGCGTGCCACCACGAACGTTATACCAATAACTTCTACTTGGAAACTTGCCCCCATTATGGTGAGAAATAAAGTTATTTAGACGGGACATACGGTATAACAGGGAATTCAAACCGCACATAACGGCATGCAGTGTTCCGGCGGTCACGTTTAAGGTCATCCGTACCACTACTCTCCTTGTTCAACTTTACTTTAATTTAATCAAAATACATTTAGAACTCTTATATTAACGTCAGATAAAATAAATTTTAAACCGTTTTAAAAGTATTTTTAAACCGAATGCACCGCAAAAAAAACAGCTTAGGAGTCATTGCAATTACGAAACAGGTGCAATTTTTGGCACCGTCCATAGTTTAACACCTCTTCCTGTGAACCTATCGAAATACGTTTTCTCGATGTTCCTGCTCCAATAAGCACACACACGGAGCCATTATTTTGCAGTGTCAGCGCCCGAATTAATTTATAGATCTGGCAACAGAAACACGTTTATTAAAAGTTAGGAATTCCATTGAGAAATAAATCTCGAGACCGAAAACATTCGGGAGTTTGCAATAATAGTCTGCTGGAGTGAGTAAATAAAAATGCTGAAATTAGATTTTATTGCCTTTTTGTTTTCTCGCTTACCCTTTATGTTTGTTTCCCTTTTTGATTGCTTTGTTAATAAATAATGATACATGCAACCTGTTTTAGAAATGTACCATTGGAAGTCATTAGTGTGATTGTACTAACAATGTTAGAAATAAAATTTCGAGAAGCGAAAGAAAGGTTTTATATGTATTATGTATGGGAAGAAAATTGTATTTATACACGCGATTTTGGTTTGAATGATATACATTTTTTTTATAATTTTTGATTACTACCTACGTTACTTTAGACTAAAATTAACTAACTTTTGCATAATACTATAAGTAATATGTATACCAAAGACTGCAATAACTTCATTTGTTTTAGGAAAAAAATTGTGAGCCCCTAAATTATTTCGTACCTACTTTTGATTTTCTTTTGTGGGTATTATATGTTTAAAAAAAAATATTATTTCATAATTTTGAGGTATTTATTATTAAGGCCTTTGTAATTTTGTTAAATTACTTTTTCAATGTTAATAAGAAACCATGTGTTGTAAAGAGAGATAATAAATTTTTGGTAGGAATACATTAAAATGATTTTTCGAATAAGTGTGATACATCATTGGTTTTGGGATTCTAAAAGCACTTAAAATACGTAATAAAAAATTCAGGGCAGTATTTAAAAAAAACAGTTGATAATTGCAGCTCAAAGACAAAATGTCGGTGTGTAAATCTAATAACACTGTCCTGTAGAACAGAAAAAGTAGCAATGAGAATGTAAAATTTATTTTGTTATATGGGTGTTTCTCTGTAAGCTGGACAACTCATGTCCCAGGCCGATATAATATGAAAAATATAGTTCATTTTATAATTTGTACTTAACTTAAAAAATAATCACCACAATTTACCGCGCCCTATCGTACAATATCCAATAAAATAAAGTTTTTTACATCAAAAACGTTTTTATATTGCTCAAAAAACAGTCCCTGTATGAAGAACACTGATAAATAAAACTACTATGTTTTTTACCACTTAAATATATTAACAATTATTGTAACTGCAGTTTCAACTCACAGAGCCATTTTCAAACAAAATTTTTTCAGACTAAAGTATCAATACAAAAATAAGGTTATTTTTTCATCAAATTGCGCAACTTTACCTCTAGTTAATCGACCTTGTATTTCTTCAAGTTTTTAAGATACTAATGATGAGAATCGAATTTGGGAAACCCTGTACATACACAAAAATATACATACACCCTCAAATTTTTTATATCGCTTTGTTCCAATAATATTAAATCTCTACGTGTCGAACTGATAACGAATTCTCCAATTTTACGGCATTTACCTTATTTTTGATATAATTTACGCATTTAATTTGGTCAATTTGGCCTAAATATTATGCCGTATTTAGTAATTTTTATTGTACTTTTTTAACACGACAGATTTATTGTTTTAATAAATTGTGTAGTTCGCTTTCAAAACCAGTTATATATCCGCTTTTTCCACAAAATCATATTTTGGCGGTTTCCCAATGATATTTGTGAGGTCTATCGACTTCCTTTTTTATTTTGTATTAAAAGAAAATATAAACTATTTTAATTAGTAGCTAAAGTCATCAAAATTAGTTATATCCAAGTTTTGCGAAAAAATACGTCAGCGTTTTAGTTTATTGTCAGGTATTGCAGTAATTAATTACAGCTATTGTGTGTGTATATGTAAAAATTTGCATAAAAACATGCTAAAAAAGTGCGAACAATTATGAAAGTAGAATATATATCTCATTTGTGTTCAAAACCATTTATTTCAATATTTTTTTGGTTAATATATCAAAATTATTAATTTTTTTCTAAAAAAAATGGTGATTCTTTTTGTCAAACTCGTTTAAACAAAATTGCGTTCTCAGAATTTTACTTTTTTCCTGTAGAAAAGTGGATATGACTGGTTTTGAACGCGAACCCCTCAATTCTTGTTGGGTTTACTTGCCTAAAAAGTTTATAAAGAATGAGACCACTTTGGTCCTGGTCTCGGGGTATAACGACTGAGTGTGCCCAGCCCTATTGACCTCTATAAACTGGCAGATCGCCTAAAACAAAAAAAAAAAAAAACCCAAGAAATTCAAACCACATATCTAAGTTCCGGTGGCAGGTCTGCCACCGTTATCAAGATTACCTTATATGAAAAGTAAAATAGAAATTAAAATTAAATTTAAATAACCAAATTAAAGACAAAATTAAAATAAATTTATTACAAATTTATTTCTATCATATATTTCTGGCTTATCAAATAAAATTCAACAAAACAAAAAGAAAAGATATTTATAAGATTCCTTATAACTGTAATAAATTTCATATAGGTGAAACTTCCGGACCATTAATCAAACGCATAAAAGAACATAGAATATACATTAAAAACACAGAATTTACAAATCAAAAATCTGTTAAGACACATTTGATAACAACAACATAATAAACTGAAATGCGTCTAGTATTTTAGCAGAGGAAACTTGTTTAAAAAAACCTAAAATTAAAAAAGGTCATTTTTGTTATTAAATATCGATAAATGTGTAGCATTATTATCTATTAATTTAAATAAAACATGATTACCCATGCTTGATGCTAAAGTAAAAGGTCAATTAGCACACCACCCTTTTTTGTCTTTTTGAAATGTATAAAAAGAACAGTCAAAACAAACTATATGTCATAAATGACAAAACGTTATAAATAGCCAATAATCGATATAATAATTTAATTTCTATTTTATTTTTATTTAAGTTCATCTTAAAAACGGTGGCAGACTGCCATCGAAACTTAGATAAGTGTTTGAATTTTTTGTTTTTTTTTTCTTTTTTCTGTTTTCGGCGATCTGACAGTTCATAAAGATCCATACTGCTGAGCACACTCAGTCACTATACCCTGGTACTAGGACCGAGGTGGTCCCGATATAACTCAGCAAAAAACTTATTAAAACATGAATCCGCCACAAAACTATAAAACATGTTTACAAGATAGAGAGAGAATGTTAAGATATTTTTTTTTTTTGATAACTTAATTCTTGTTGCCAAAGAAAACTAAAGAAATGTTAGACTTACATTTAGGTAAACATACGTTTATTAAGATTTTAGATATTAAAATAAAAACACATTATTCCTGTCCCAAGAAATAAATCACAAATTTTAAAAAATTTGAAAAGTAATACTTAGTTAAATAAACAAAAACTATACTAATAAACTATACCAAAGCCTAAAGAATTTAATTTCTTTTCAAATGCTTTTTACAGAAATGTTTAACGTTTATCCAACAGTTTTTCCGATTACTTTTCGCATACTTAGTAAAACACGAACCGTGGTTTGCACTGGCTATTTAAATACATCTCTTTGATCTTTATCATTAGCGTGCACTTTAGTAAAAATATTGGGAACACATAAGTATAGTAAAAATATATCCAGAGCAGTGACAACTAACGAAATTGTTGGTGAAATTTCGATCAATAGGATAGGATAGAGCATTGTCTCCAAACTACGGCCCGCGGACAGATTTTGTCCGGCTCGCGGTGAGCTAGCATACTTCAAAACTCCTTTTAGAGAACAAATAATTTTTATAGCAAATTAAATTTAGTTTACTGAAGTATTATAATGTTATGTTGAATAATTATTAATATGACATCTACATTGATATGGTCATGGGCTAACTCCGCTAACTCATAAATTTCTTGTAGGCTTATTGTTATTGTTTTTGTGATAAGTTGGATAAAGAAACACAGAATTGTAATGAGTAAAGACATGTATAATATGCAGAAAATTTAACTTCAGTATATAAAACTAACAAATTATTGAAATGAATCCAACTAACATTTTATGCTTTTTAAAAATAATCACATAATTTATAACAAACATAATGACATATGAAATACTAATGAGATTTATGTAATTGAGATTTTCCACTGACAATAGTTTGTAGTTGTGGACTAATTTTACTTGTACCAATTATTAAAAGAAATTTAAGATGCTCATCAGTTAATTTCGATCTGTTAACATTTTTGTGTACTTCATTTTGGAGGGTTTTCTCACACAAATAAGTAGTACCAAAAACGAAAACAGACCCGAGCAAATTTATGCCAATTATCAAATTGTGTCATGGAAGACTCTTATAAAATTCCAACAAAGATGAGTTTTGATATTTGTTCTTAATTATATCCTGCATTTAGATCAATCATTTCCATTTGAATTCCGGGGCTAGGGTTTCAATGTCAGTATCAAAAGGATTCTGAAAAATCTTAATTTGATTCGCAATGGCATCAAAGTCCGAGAAACAGTATTAAAATTTATCTTCAAAGCACTAAAGTTTCGATTGCAAAATCCATAGGAAACCAGTCTCAGTAGTGTGGCTGAAATTTCACATGTTTTAAAATGTGAAAACTTTACTTCGTAGTTGTGATTAAAACAGTCTCAATTTCTTCCGGAATGATTTGATATTAGTGTATAAATGGAAGATGCTGGTTTTCTCCTTCAATCCCAAATTCAGTTCGTTCACATGTTTTGTCAAATCAACATAGAATGCTAACTTCCACACCATGCGTTGTTTTGTAATTCAGTAAGGGCGTGCTTTTCATTCAAAAAAATTTCTCCGCTCGAAGTTAAAAAGCGCTGGGATTTTCCCCACAACTAAGCCAGCGTACGGCAGTATGATAAGATAAGTCAGTTTCTCCAATCTCTTCAATAAATTGTCGGAATTGTCGGTGATTCAGCTCAAAAGATCTGATAAAATTAACAGTTGATATGACTGGTTTCAGAACGTCAGACATATCCAAACATTTTCCGCACAAAGACTGTTGATGTACAATGTAAGACTAATGGTTTTGAACCACCGTCATTTTCTACAGCCTTTGACACAAGAGCGACCACTCTTTATCTTTCCCACTCATGTTTTTGCCTCCATCAGTTGTAATACATTTCAAGTTTTTCCATCGAAGGTTCTTTTGATTGGCCATTTCAACTCCTTTAAAATATCTGTACCAGTAGTTGTGCCATGAATACTATACATATCAAGAAGTTCTTCGTGCACTTCATACTTTTATCTACTCCTCGAATATAAATCAACACCTGAGCAGTATCTAACACATCCGTTGACTCATCCAAGGCCAAAGAAAACCACTCAAAATGTCCATTTTTGTCAAACAGTTGAGAGGATATATTTTCAGCCATGTTTTCACCCTTCGAGCCACAGTGCTGACATACTGACAGTTTTTAATAAATTTACCTTTTCAGGGCACATTTCTTCGGCTACTGCAATTATGCATTCTTTGATCATTTCTCCATCGGTGAATGGTTTTCCAGTTTTGCAATTTCAAGAGCCACACAAAGCTGGCACGAGTTGCAGCCTCTTGTTCAGTTTTTAGTTTTGTAAATGAAGATTGCTGCGATTTTAATCCGCGCTGCATAGCTTCGAATTTTTCTGTCCGCAAACTTCCTGTATATTTTGAGTAATTTTGAAAATGTTTTGTTTCATAATGACGTTTAATGTTATATTCTTTGAGAACGGCTATGCTTTCATTGCAAATCAAACATAGCGCCTTGTTACTGGACTCAATTACGAAATACTGAATGTTCCACTGATCTTTGAATTTTCTGCATTCACTATCAATTTTTCGCTTCTTTTCCATACTACTAATTCACACACAAAAGCAACAATTCAAATCAAAATACTGTTAAAATAAATAAATAAATATACGTTTATTTGTTCCAAAGTATAGAGAAATATACAAATATGTACCTCAAAATGAGGTGTGGAACGTGTCACACACTTATAAAGATGTCTTAAACTTAAACACGCACAAACACGTTTTAAGGAGGTATGCAATATTTTATTTAACAACAGTGTCATAGGAACTGACTTGTGGTTGCGCCACTAGCCTTCTTATATATTCCAATTACTGCCATCTAGAAGTGAGTGGAAGACACCAGAACTTTCTCGAACCAACGAGATTATTCTGTACGTGCTATTAGCGCCATCTGTTAGCGATAGAAGGTACTACCTATTTCCGCTTGTGTCCACCAGATGTCGTGTCACGTTACTCCTCATGGCTCGTACTCTACGACTAATCTAGAAATTACAGATAATGACAGGAAAATTAATAATATGCAGTGTTGCCGTTTTGCGGACTTTAGTCCGATTTGCAGCCTTTTTTAAACGTTGTGTACTTTTTCGGACTTTTTTTTTCATCAGTGGACTATTTCACTTCTTACCACCGGCAACAATGATAATATGGTTTTGGCCCTCGGAACTTACTGGAGTAATCAGTATGGCCCTAAGGCTGGAAAGTTTGGAGATCCCTGGGATAGAGCATTGTTTTTACTATTTATACTTATACAGTGTGGAAGTTTTGGATGGAATAATCCACACAACTAATAGCTCGAAAATCTACGGCGAAGATCCTCGGACACGTCGATTTTTATTTTTGGTCGCGGTTTTTTTTTATGATAAATTCATGTATATAGGGCGACCCAAAAACAATTTATAACAAGTAATTTAATTTTTTGTAATGGAAACATGTTTTTTTTTCCTTTTTAAATTCTGCTTAAAATTCTAAGTATCTTTCATGTTTTATGTCTATACCTAAGCTCAACAGATATCGAGATATTTACGATTGAACATATCAATAAATTTAATAAAAAAAGGAAAACAAATATAAAATAAATTTAATAAAAAAGTAAAACAACAAATTAAATTAAATGGATTGTATTATTACAAGTACACGAATTCTAAATTTTCATAAATTAAGGAATACGAGGAAAAATTTCCACGTATTAATTTAAAATCGTAGAAAATTTGTTTAAAAAATTTCGCATCTAAATGAAACTAATAAATTTTAAAAAATGACATTTTGGTGATGAAATATACGAACAGAAAGTTTGACAAAAAGATCTTCGTTTTTAAAGCAAAATCTTATTTTCATTTTATATGTTATTATTTTGCCGGTGTAAAATTTGCAATAAAATTTTAAGCTAGTTACTATGTAATCACAAAATTTTTGCACCGAAACATGGATACAAAACAAAATACATAAAATATTAGGATTTTGGAAATGTTTTCTATTTTTAGTTACTTTAAGTATTTTCGTTTTGACAAGGTATACATTTAAGTTTTATTTATTTTTTTTGAAGATTTTAAAGATTTGTACAAATTTATCTTCCCCACCACGCGTCTTTGCTATCACGTGCGGGGAAGAAAAATGACATTCGAAATCATCCTACATATGTACATACATTGAAAACACTTTTACGGCACTACTTTTGTTTTAATCTTCATGAAAATCCACAAAAGCTTATATAAAGCCCGAGTACTAGGTACCGTTGGTACCAGGTTATTAGATGTTTAACTCATTTCACCCCCTGCTCCGTCAACGCTTCCCAAGCACCGAAACGTGCAGATATTGCATTTTACGGCACCTTTTAGACAACGTGATAGTACCACCACGGACGTTATACATATAACTATTACCTCTGAACCTTTCCCGTACTGGGCAGGGTCACTGACCAATAGGCCACCGCGAAATGGTAGAATAAGTTTCTCTTTGGTCGTAGAAAGTAAAAATCACGGTTTTTTACTCGTGGGTTACTTTTGAAAGGCCAGAATGGAAGTGTAACAAAAAGTCAATAAGAATTAGGAAAAAGATATTTACGTTATAAGTCCGGAAAATGAACTTTTACAGTATGATTAAGATGAATACTGTAAAGGTTTTTTGACAAATAATGTACAATATTTTATTTCATACTGTACTCTCGAAATTTATATTTTAAAATAATAACGTATTTTTAACCTGCTTCGTATATCTACAAAATAATCAATGGTCTACTTTGGAAACGGATTGTAAGATTTTTGTTTACTGGTAGAAACATTGTAAGAACTGACATAAAATTTAAATTTGACGAAAAGATTGCGTTGATATTCCTGGCAACGCAACTGTCCAGTTTTTAAATATGTCAAGGTAAAAACCCTATAAATATTGAATAATGAAAAACCAATGGGCCCAATATACTTTTTCATTTAATTATTCAACTGCCCATTGACACAATATATGTTGGTGCCAACATCGGCCCTTATTGCGTTTGGCACACCGGCCCTTCAACACTTATTAGTCAGTTTGCCAATACTTCTACATATTGGCCCTATGGAGGCCCACTATTAAAAAACCATTGGGGTGTTAACGATATAGTAACTAATATTTACCGATGTTTTATTTAGGGCCACTGTTGGAAAATCATTGGGATATTAGCTAAATACTAACTAATATTTACCGTGATTCATTTAGGCTTACTTTTAGAAAACCACTGAAGAACCAAATGAAATAAAAATGTAAACATTTTGATTTTATTGAAAAACATATGAATACATAAAAAACTATAATATATTGCCTGGAGCACAACAAGACAAACGAGGCACTTAAAACAATGTGGTTTGCAGATGAATTTAAAATGTCATAAGATAGTCTAACTACAAAAATACGAAACAAAGTCAGAATTAACATAACAGCTAATTATAATACAAAATATAATAATAACAAAGATTCTAAAGACTATGAAATATCACCATAGGCGTAATAAGATACTAAAAATAAAATAGTTTTGCAGATAAATTTAAAACACATTAAAAAATTCAAAACCACATGAAAAACATATTATAATTTCCTAAAAATAATGTAATTTAGAGCGCCTGCAACAACAAAAAAATTGTTATTTGTTTTGTTTATTTTATAAACATTAACGCATGTACTTAACACAACTGACAATTAAGTATCAATAACTTCACTATCTCTACTTCCCTGTATTGATGGGGGCGGGGAGCTGAAAAGAACATATACTTTTAGTAATTATATTTTGCATTTAAAAATGAGTTTTATTTAGATTAATATAAGAATCCTTTGTACTGCATCATAGGCTATAATATATTAATTTAACTCGGGTAAACTTTACAGGTTTCTTAGATATTTTTATTACTTTTTTTAATGATATATATTTTTTACTTGCTTTCAATAATGCACGATTTTGTGACATCTACCTGTGCCATTAATGATTCTAATTTCAAAAAAAATGTGGTATATATAAGCTTTGTTTCTGCAGCGGTTTGAAACTATCACAAACTACTCGGAGCCAATGAAAATTCAAACAAGTGACATTTCTGTCATTTTTTCAAATTTTCATTGGCTCTAATTAGTTTCAAATCGCTGCAGAAACAAAGCTACTATAGATAGTGGCAAATAATAAACAGCTCCTTTAAGATCCTTTAATGATTTTTGAGTGATTTGGCCATCTTTAATTGTTGGTACAAATGTAGATGCTACAGTATCCTGCGTTAACAGTGGGCTACCCTGTATAGAAATTTATAAGAATATTATTTAAAATTATTAGAAAACAAGCTATTCTTTTAAAGCAGGTATTTATTTAAAAACTTTAACGCCTCATCAATTATTACTTCGTTCCACTATTAATTATTGCAAAAAAGTTGAATAATGTTAAGCAATACTTTTCTTTTTAACATCAAATTAATTTTATTGCCAAGTCTTACCTATTACTTCTTCTTCTGTCCCTCCCGCCACTTCTGTCACGAGCTTGCCTCAACCATATTTTAATGGTGTTCTCCACTTCCACATGAGTGATGGCATCGCCTTTTGGGGTGCTTCTTGCTCAGCAATTTAACACATGTTAACTATTTATAAACAAAAAGATGTCAAAGCACTGCTTAAAAATGTTAAGTATTTTAAGGATAATCAAGGCGTATTTATGTTTTTTGAGTAACAGTTTTATGATTTTTATTATTTTACAGATAAAAGCCGCTGCCAACTTATACTTAACATAAAACTTTCTCATATACCTATGTACATAACAGTTTGGATAAAGTTTTAAATATTTTCATAACTAGGGCTTATATGCTTTATTTAAACAATTTAAACTAATATTTAGACTTAAAATCTATATATATATATATATATATATATATATATATATATATATATATATATATATATATATATATATATATATATATATATATATATATATATATATATATATGTTAAAAAAAAAAAAAGAAACTGCGAAAAAATACTCAAATAATGACAGACAACAGATTATTTTTTATGAATTAAAGTTGGAAACATGCATACTTACTTATTCATCTGTTCCAGAGTACTCCTTTTCACTCATAATATACTTTTCATTTGCCAAAACACCAAAAAAACACAAAAAATGCCGAAAAACGGTACAAACTTTCCGCTCACATCATTCCTGATCATCCACAAAACTTCTGAAAAAGTTAGGTTATAGTGGTACGCTTCAGTTTTAGTTGTCGGTGGTTAAACAAAGGGCCAAAAAAGAGAACAAATACGATCTAACGTACGCAGAGTAACAAATAAATGCAGTGGGCCAATGCTTAATTAATAACGTTGGATTTGTAACTCAGTTAAATTAATAGGCCACTGTGGATATATCATTGTCTTTTTTCTGTCGAACCATTAACTGAGGATTAATATCGGGCCAACGAATGGTGACAGACACAGTCAATTAAAAGACGCTGACATTAGTGGGCCATCACAGTACCTTTAGAAAATCGACAAACGCTGTTTATAGGGAAGTAAAGTCAGTAAAAAATTAGTGTTATTTTACAATCATTTTTGTTAAAAAATGTTTTTCTTTTCAAATTTCCAACTTTTTAAGTCTTTTGTGAATAAACTCCCTATTACTTAGATCTTAGCCTTCGTGGCATGTCCCAAGATTTAAAAAAAAATTGACAAAATGGAAGAACTTGGTGGAAATCGGATCTGCTGAAATTTTACTTTTACAGTATTGAGTCCGGTAACTTAATATTGTAATATTGTAATTTACATTATAAGTCCGGTAGGTTACTCGTTACAGTAAGAGTTAGACAACATGGACAAGGCGACGCTAGGATCCGAGTCAAGAATGTCTAAACAAGTGACTGTAACAAGTACTACCGGACGTATATTGTAATGTATTTTTCTACAAGTCTAATTAATTACAAACCTATTTTAATGTGGTTTCACTTTACCACATGGGAATTGTTCTTTACCGCACTAGTGCGGTTTTGTAAAAAAGGATTTTAAAAATGTTTATTTAAAATCGTTTAAAATTATTATCTCACGTAAATTACTAACTACAATAATATCCCAAATTAAACGTAATAGTCAGTTGCCTTAAAGGTTGGAGTTTTAAAAAATTTTTGTGTAAAATGGGATAAACGTCAAAGAAAAATTATTATCCCAAAAAACCGATGTTTTATAAAAAAAAAACTCAGTGGTCTTTTAGCCATTAAAAGAATGCAAAACTCCCTTTGGCTCTTTTTCAAACTTTTTCGTGCGAAAAAAAACTACCCCCTTGTTTTAATATCTATTTTTTATACTGTAAGTCCGTTTTGTATCATTGTTTAATTTTGAAAATCAAACACCCAGAAACTAAATCCAAGTGTCTCAAAGTGCCTTTTAGAGAAACAGTTTTAAGTAATAAATTTAATTCCGACCGAGAGGATATATTTTATCATTTTATCAAATACCTTCAAAACTCTAGAATAATCGACGCCTCTGGGCAAATATATAGCAAAACTGATCCTCTCTATTAATGATACACTACGGTTCAACTCTCAATAAAGTTTTTAATTAAAAATCTCTAGCTTCGGCAATTCGACCCTGACTGATGTTGGCCTATGAAATTTCGAAATAACTTTGCTACAATCGAAATTTGCATTTATTGAATGTTTTAGTATCGTTAGACAGAACATTTAATTGCTAAAAGTGGTTTAAGCTCGCTATAATAAAGTTTAGAGAGAGCGTTGTTTCGTTGTTAGTTTCATTAACTTTTTAAATATTTTAAAAGCTCTCACAAAAGGGCAAACTTAACGAGTAATTGATTTTTGCTTCGTTCTTAGTTATCATGGGTGAAATCACGTAGGAGTTTTATCATTAAATTAATTTTTTATTTTTTATTGGAAAAGATTACGCGAGTTGACAACTACGTGGTTATTTATTGTAAATATAATACGTTTTAATATCTGTTACTGTTTGTTTAATCCGGCAAGGTTTTACCTATAATTTTTTTCTACCGTAAAATTATACAGGTTGGACCATTTTTTTTATTAAGCACCTCTTTTTTATAGTTTATTTTGTTTTCTGGGAATGTCATTATAAAAGAAAATTATTTGTTTTTTCTTCAGAATTACGAAATTTATATATACAGTGTGTCCCAAATTGGTGGGGAATGTATGGGGATCTTGGAAACCACGATAGATAGAAAATCGGTTAAATGGGAAGTTGGAAATATGTTAGTAAGCTAATCCGTTTATACATGGTTTTATCTATTCAGGTTTTTTAGTTTTCCCTGATTTTCAAAATCCATATTTTTTTTATAAGTGAAAATTTTTTCAAATCTGTAAAAACTTTTCAAAGCTTTAGAATTGACCGAGGTAATTTTTATTTTCTACGTTTCGGGTTTTTAGAATAATCATCAATTTTTTTTTCATATGAACGCCATATTGGATTTTTACGCAGCCAAATAGTGCTTTTTATTCTAATTTCAACAATGTATAACATGTTATAATTTAAGAGTTTATAACCTCATTTATTTCAAAAAACAAATATTTTCTCAGTTGGCCTTGATTCCGGCGAACGTCATTTTTTTTGTAAACAATAAAATATAAGTAATTGGCAAAATAGATAAGCTGAACGGATATTTTACAGAAATGGGTTCGCGAACATAGCTATAACGTTAATACGTGTTACAAGAAAATGAAATGGCGCCCAGATGAAAAAGTAAAGTTGATGAATCATCATCAACTTTACTTTTTTATATGGGCGCCATATTGGATTTTTTTTGCAGCCAAATAGTGCTTTTTATTCCTATTGCAACAATGTATAACATGTTATAGTTTAGGATTTTATAACCTCACCCACTTCAAAAAACAAATGTTTCCTCAGTTGGCCTTGATTCCGGCGAATGTCATCTAGCGTCATTATCAAGTTGGCTCGGGTACGTTATTAAAAATTTTTCAAGTTTGTGAAATGGTTAACTATTTAAAGAAATACTTGATATTTTGCAACGTTATTTCCAAAGCAATAGAAATGTTAATATAGCTGCGCAAACGTATTTCGACAATTTTCCTGCAAGGCAGCATTCTAAACTAACATACTTTCAAAAACTGGTTACAAATTTGCTTAAATTCTTAAAAATTAAAGTTTTAAAAAACCACGACCTAAGAAGTTAACCAACATTTTAAAGAAAATCCAACATCTTTAGCCAGGGATGTTGATAAAGAATTCCACATACCTAAGTCAACCATTCATAGGGTAGTTAAGATTATTTTAAAAAATATCGTTAATATGTTGAGAAATATGGACAATCTTTTGAATTTTAGGTCGTTGTTTTACATCTTTATTTTAGTAGGAATATTAGTTTAGCCACTTTTCATTGTTTTTGTTTTCACTTGTTACGTGTAGTTTTGTTGTAACACGGTATTAACGTTATAGCTATGTTCGCGAACCCATTTCTGTAAAAAATTTTTGGCCCGGGGAATCAAGGCCACTGAGAAAAAAATTTGTTTTTTGAAATAAATGGGGGTTATAAACTCTTAAATTATCATGTTATACATTGTTGAAATCAGAATAAAAAGCACTATTTTTGCAAAAACCAATAGGGTCCAATGAAAAAAATAAAGTTGATTGATTTTAAAAACCCGAAACGTAGAAAATAAAAAATTTACTCTCGGCAATTCTAAAAAAGTTGTTTGAAAAGTTTTTTTTCAGATTTAAAAATTTTCACTTATAAAAAAAAATGGCCGATTTTCGAAAATGCATGTTTCAGGTTTTTTCAAAATTTTAAAAACCCAAATGAAAAACCATGGGTAAACGGGATTAGCTTACTAACATAATTGTCCAAACTTTTCCCCATTTAACCGATTTTCTATCTATCGTGGTTTCCATGTTCCCCATACATTCCCGACCAATTTGCGACACACTGTATTTTTTTTAAATTATCCTTTTTTTTATAGTGTGGTAAAAATGCGCAAAAGCAACCTGGTTTAAATTGAAATAACGATGGGGAACCCAAAATATCCCGTAAAAATTTTTTTAAAAAAAGGGGATACGGGGGGGTTAAAATTTAATTTTAAAATTTTTATTTCTTTATAACTCAAGTAGTTTTTGAGATATCGACATGAAAACTAAGAATGTGATGGAATAATGATTTTTAAGCAAAAAAAGTGTACTACATTTATTTTAATTAAACAAACTGTTTTTGAAATATTTGCATTTATACAATGTATTGAACAGTCAAAAAATAGTTAAAACTAAATTAAGATAGTAAGAAAATAGTTTTTTAAAGGCCCCCAAAAAGAGCCGATTTATCCTAGACTATGTTAATTTTTTTTTAAAAAAATTTTTTAAAATTTTTTCGTAGAATTCATTGCTATAGGCAGCTTTTTTACAGGGCGTTTAGATTTTCGTGCACCACCCCAAAATCATTTTATTTATATGGACCACCCTATATATTAAAAGATTTTTGCAAAGCTGGTAAAATTTCCAAAATTTTAATGTATCACTTGTTATGTTAATCTTAAAAACCATTAGCAGTATTACGAATTAAAAATTAAATTAATGTGCCTACAGAAATCAACATTGCCATGACTAATAAAATGGCATAGGATGTTAACATGTTATAATTAAAACAACAGATCTAAAGTTTTATGATAAGATTACTCATAGTTAATATATTAAATTAATAATTATCTAAAACACAAACGACAACATCAACAAACCAACAATTTTAACAAAAAAACATAACTCTACAATCCTAATATAAAATTTTAAAAAATAAACAAAAATAAAATAAAATTATGTTAACAAATGTTCAAATTGTCTCCCATTTTGTTGTACGCAAATTCTACATCTTTTTTTAATAGCATTAACTGCATTAATAAGTTCTATATTTTGAACTCGGTTAAACGCACCTCGCAACGCCCTTTCTAATTCTTCCCGGCTAAAATTAGTGTTTTTATAAGTAAGGTCTCTAATTCTACACCAAAGAAAAAAATTCAGGTCCGGTGACCTGGAGTACCATTGTATGGGCCTTGATTTCCCATCCACTTTTCACCAAACTGAACATCAAGGTAATCGTTTATGGTCTTTGCACAATGAGCAGGGGCACCATCATGCTGGAAGAAGACTCTGGGTATTAGATTTATGGGAATATCTTCCAAGAATGGTTCAACCTGGTCCCTTAAAATATCCAAATATTGTCTAGAATTCAGCGGTTTATCATAAATGTAGGGTCCAATGAATTGTCCTCTAAAAATTCCCACCCACACATTGAAGCTAATTCTTCCTTGTTCTCTGTTTTGGACAGTCGCATGGGGATTTTCTTGAGACCAAGTGTAATCATTAAACCGATTAAATATGCCCGCACTACTAATCGAAGCCTCGTCAGACCAAATACAATTTAAAGCAAAATTTGGTTTATTTTGTATTTTATTTAAAAACCACTCACAAAAACGAGTTCAAAATCCCCAGGGAGAAGATGATGGATTTTGCGGGTTCGATAAGGCTTAAAATTGTTAGAGTTTTTATTTCATTTTCGTTTTGAATTTCTTGATTTTGAGCATAATTCGCTCTGGGTTTGTTAAAAGATCCAAAATTTTGAAGATTATGGGCAAGTCTAGCAAATACATTCCTGGATGGTTGTTACCGTTCGGGATATCTTTAAAAATACAAGTTTCTTACCGCCTGAGCATTTTTGTTGCTTTTTATGTAAAATTCAAGCATGTTGAACTTTTCAAAATTTTCATCCATTTTTAACACTTTTCAAAAACATTTTTTAAAAACTTATTTAAATTACTTTTTTTCTACTAAAAATACCAAAATATTTAACAATATCAAGTACCACTGTCAATTCTCAACTATTCAGAAGCTGTTAAAGTATTAAAACAAAAAAATCATATGCACGGCCTACTGCCTTTTTACGTAGCAACTTTAAATATGTGGCTTTAATCATAACTCATAATCATCAAATTTTGGCGACATACCCCTTTGAACCCATTTATCTGACTATTTCTTTTTAATCTGTGCTAAAGAACAGCGAGAGAGGATACGCGGTAGATAACGGTTAGTTCGCGAAAAAATGTTTAATATGTTAGCATCCTATGTCATTTTATTAGTCATGGCAATGTTGATTTCTGTAGGCACATTATTTTAATTTTTAAATCGTAATACTGCTAATGGTTTTTAAGATAAACATAACAAGTGATACATTAAAATTTAGGAAATTTTACCAGCTTTTCAAAAATCTAATAATATATAGGGTGGTCCATATAAAAAAATTAATTTTGGGGTGGTGCACGAAAAACTAAACGCCCTGCAATAAATTGTAAGAAAAAAAGTGCTTTAGGAAAGTTTTTATCAAAATTAATAAGAAAGTTATGGGGCATTTAAAAAATCGAAGAAATTCGAGAAACGCCCTCTAGTGACCAAACGATAAGAGATAGCAAAGTTTTGTTAGCGCCAGTAGTTTTCTCATTAAATTTGAGCTCCGGACACCTTGGTTATTTTTTTTTCTATCCCTTCAAATAAGGGTTGTTTCCATAAAACGCGTCCAGTTTGGGACACCCTGTACAGTGAAATGAGGAATTTACAATTCTCCATTCCACTAGGAACACACAGTTTTGTATTTTATACGGAAATATATGCTTTACTGCATTGTTCAAAAGAAAATTACAGGAGGGCTTATAAAAACAAGCGGATTTGCATAATAACAGACAGCCAAGCATCACTGGGGGCACTAGTAAACCCCAAGGTAACATCGAAGCTGACATGGGAATGCCAAAAAGAACTGGAAGTCCTGGGAGAACGCAACAGAGTAACTCTCCCGTGGGTACCAGGACATTCAGGAATAGAAGGTAACGAATATAACAGGGCACGATAGCCTAAGAGGACACCTACACAAGATAGGCTCATACAGTGGTGACCCAAGTTGCAGAATGTGCGACGAGGGGGAAGAACTATCCTGTGCTAATGTGAAGTATTGAATTACAAAAGACATTCATTATCTGGGCAACCGGAAATGAGCCCACTGGAATATATCAACCAACCAGTCTTGGGGTTACACAGACTTGTAGAAAGAACAAGGAACATGGGAGGATTCGTATAAAAGATAATGGGAGGTTAGGCACAAAAAGCCCAAAAAGCTGCGCTGCCGCCGGTAGAGGATCAAGACGGCTCCAAGGAAAAAAAGAGGAACTATAATAAAATAATTATTTTAATACAATAGGGAACTTGACCATTTTTTTTAAATCTCATGATTTGCTTTATATATGTCTAGAAAGAACATTCCCAAAATATTTCCGGTTTAAATTAAATAATTACTTCATAATCCAGCGTTAAAGTTTCTCGCGGTCCGAAAGCATTTCAAATAGTTCATTTTCGCGCCAGCGTGGATGACGTCATTACTTACTATGGCCGTCGACCCATCCGTATAGCAAACACGCCACGCTGCTGCACAGTTTTCTTTCTGTATTATTGTACTGTTATTTTTTGTTGTGGATCGATAATTTTCATTGCATTTTGTAACTGTATATTGTTTTGGGTCGTGTTAAAGTTTATTATGGAGAAAAGTAGTATCAAACAATTTAAATACTGTGTTGTACCAATGTGTCAAAGTACGACATTTCAAACATCGAATAAAATATTTATTAACCTGCCTACAAATCCAAATCGAAGAGCGAAATGGTTAAAAGCGTGCCGTAGAGATATCAAGGATATTTCCCCGTACTCCGTACTTTTTGTTTGTGAGGATCATTTCAATGTAAGTAAATAATAACCTAGGTTTTTGTTATGCAAGTTTGATACTTTTTTCGATGTATATAGGTCTTATAGTAAACTCCTATTTTTAAATTTCAGTTAGAAGAGGACATGGAAAATTATATCCGATACTTATTTTAATTTGAGATAAGTACTGAATAATGTAAGTTTATTCTACTAAACGCAATTATTCGTAATTATATTTAACCGTGTGTACTTACTTCTCTGCTTTAACGCCGCGAACTTCTTCAAGAGAAAAACTATCACTATTTTTAAGAAAATTTGCAACCATAAACATGTCCACAACAGGCAGGTTATCGGACTGGCCCTTAGAATATCCCTCTTCAGTCATATTCAATGAAAATAGTCACTCTGCTTGCACAAAAGTGTTTAGGAAAACAATATCCAATAGTAGGTGTGGAGGTGGTTTAAAACAAACCACCTCCACACCTACTTATGGAAAGAGAAAAGCCCGTTTAACAATGTTTAAAGTATGGAAACTGCAGTAACACTCACAATCGATTAAATACAAGAAAATTTGACGAACCGAACAGTTTTAAATCAAGGCGACAACGCTTTTATAATGGCCATTCCGTTGAATTAAAATGAACGTAGATTGACGATTGTGAGTTGTGACGTCACGACCAATGGCAAAGCGTTTTGGTCCGCCAGTTAGAATTTGAATTTGGAGGTATTTTCAATCATTTATTGCGGCCGTTGTGAGTATCTAAAATGTATTTTTTTGCTAATACGTGTTTTAAGGCGACATTTGCTTATATTTTCAAATACTTTCGAAAAATTAAAAATATTGGCAAGTTCCCTATTATATAAAAACAGAAACTTTAAACTTATTAATTATTATTGGACGCGTGTAGCACATAAACTATTTGATTATAATACTTAAAATGAAATAAAAATAAAAATATATGAAATATTTAAATACATATAATATAATATAAAAATAAATTACTTATAAATAAAAAAAATATTAATAAAAAATAACTTCCTATTGGCTGTGTGCACCAAGTGCCCAATGCTGGCAATATTATTAGCACTTTGATATATGTAATATCATTATCACACATGAAACTCTACAAATGTTGTCTAATTAGTCATAAAAGTAACACAAAATAGTCGTGATAGTGACTATTTATTATTTCCCCAACAAGTCTGATTTAAAGAGAAAAATAGATTTCAATCATCTAAAACAGATGTTGGTAAACATACATTTTTCATTTTGATTTATAAATACTTTGTATTCCTCAAAAAAAAACGCAAAATCTATACAAACTATTAAAATTACTGCGACTTTTTAATTATTAATTGTGTTTATTTACTACTACTACTTTGAATTATTTAAGAAAAAAAGTTTTTATACATACTTGTATGTATGCTATATACCAAAATAAACGATATTTGTTTATACCTTAACTTTTTAAATAATAAAAAATATATAAACTAATTGTTTAAATAAAAAGAGTTTAGCCTCATAAGGATTCGAACTCTTGTTGCCATATTGGCAGTCGACGTCCTTAACCATTATGTCACCTTTAATTCTTGTATAAAAAAACACTATTAATTCACGTCATCTTTAATTCTTATATGAAAACGGTAATGGAATATTATTCTTACCGTTTTTTGACTAAGTATGCACAATTGTTTGAATTTTATTGAAATAACACCTTTCCATCAAATAATAAGTAAATTTTGTCTACTTTTTGTTTTTGTATTGTATCCGGAAGTACAAAAATATGCTAATGGTAACTAATGGTCTCGAGGATAAATGACACCATATGTCAATTTTTGAATCTTGTACATAGCCTATTAAAAAAGCACTGTCCCTAATACATTGATGTGGTATTTTATCCGAAAACCCTGCAATTCCAGAAGATCAAATAATGTCATCGTATTTTTTAAAAAACTTGGCAACTCAGTTTTTTTATATAAAAATCTAATGTAGCCGCTACCAACTATTTCTTGCCAAAAATAAAAATATAAATAAATAAAAAATCTCTTTATTAAATATCTAAATTTTTAAAACTGAAGTACATTTGGAAAGCTTAGTCCTGGTGACCTAAAATAAAACGCCCTGTATCTCAAAACTAATTATTCTGCGACAAACTTTTATGGAAAGTCCAAAACGTCAAAACAAAAATCTAAAAGCAAAAATGCATTGTTTTAAAAAGTTTTTTTGTTAACGTTTTTATAGTTAAAAAAGATACAGCACTTTTTTAAAAAGAAAAATTTATGTTTTTTAAGAATACTTCTAAAATCAAACAAGAGAAAGACGTATTTAAATCGGCATTTGACTAACATTTTTTGGTCTATAAATTTTCCCATTAAACCATCTTTATTAGTTTATAAAATCCCAATAAATTCCTTACCAATTGCGGAGAAACTGTACCTTATTTTCAATAAATATTATTAAAAGTTAGTTTTCTCAAAGAAAGTCTACATTTTTGTTATTATGTTGTATCACAAGTCACAAGAATTTTTATTCAAATATTTTTTTAAATCACTTAACATTTTATACCGACATTGCTTTTGTTTCATTGTCATTTGTTTGGTTTGAATTTCGATTAGTGGTTTTTAATTTTTGTAGTTTAGTTTATTGTTTATTTGATCAGTTGTGTGCTTTTTACCACTTGCATTTCGGTCATTTGTGTTTTATTGAATTGTGCTTTTGGTAAATTGTAATTTTGGTCAAATAGGTTTTGGTAAATTTTGTTCGGTCAATTGTATGTTCGGTTAAATTGTAATTAGATTATTTTACCTTATATGCCAAAATGTATCGTATTTATGTCAACAAAAATATTTTTCTCATCAGTTTTGCATTAAATTTTAATTAATATCAAAGTGAGTGGTAGCAACCTGATCTCCCCGGCACGGTTGGAAACCTTATCTGGTATACCTATAAATTTTAAACGAAATTTATGCTTTACTGCATTGTGCAAAAAAAATAACAGAAGGGCTTATAAAAACAAGCGGATTTGCATAATAACAGACTGCCAAGTGTCACTGGGGGTACTAGTAAACCCTAAGGTAACGTCCAAGCTAACATGGGAATGCCAAAAAAACTGGAAATCCTGGGAGAACGCAAGAGAGTAACTCTCTTGTGGGTACCAGGAAATTTAGGGATAGAAGGCAACGAAAAAGCGGATGAGCTGGCGAGACAGGGATCATCCACACTATGCTTTGGACCAGAACCTGCCCTTGGAGTGACCAAAACCACAGCACGAGGGCAAAGAGAATGAATCCGAAATAAACACGAGGAATACTGGGGAAACCTCAGTAGAATTAGACATGGAAAAAGCTTCATAAAGGGCCCATCCAAAAGAACGAAGAAAGAACAACTCAGATATAGAAGAAATAGATTTCGCATAACAATAGGGTTACTAACAGGGCACGATAACATAAGAGGACACCTACGCAAAATAGGCGACGAGGGGGAAGAAACAGCCTACCATATCCTGTGCGAATGTGAAGCATTGAATCAGAAATGAGCCCACAGGAATTTATCAACCAACCAGTCTCGGGGTAGAAGACTTGTAGAAGGAACAAGACTTATGGGAGAATTGGTATAAAAGATAATGGGAGATTAGGCACAAAAAGCCCAAGAGGCTGCGCTGCCTCCGGTAGTGAATCAAGACGACTCCCAGAGAAGAAGAAGAAAAAATATTAAAATTCTGCCAAATTTCAAAATAATTTATTAAAAAATAAAAGAGTTTTATTGGGTATTACAAGATTCCTAATTTTTTAAACACATTTATATACTATTTTTAAGTACAATTCTTGTTTTTCTTTATTAAGGGTTTTTTAATGCAAATATTTGTATGGTTTACTGCCAGGTGAAAGATATGGACAAGTCAAAAGTATCCCTAATTATCTATTTAAAGTTTATCAGTACGATAGTTAGCAAATTGACCTTTTCCTGTCAATTAATTAAAAAAACAACCATCATAACTGTTTTTATACGGCATAAAACAATATAATATGAAACTTACAAGGTTAAGACAATAACTATCTCTGAGTTTTTAATTAACGTCCGATAAAGGTAATTATAGATAAAATGTATTTAAAAAGTAGTGAAAAACTTAGGTATATTTAATGTAATTTAAAAAATTATCGGAAGTCATATAAACTTTCGACGCCGCTGGGTGATACAGGAAAATCAATCCTCTTTTTTAGCGAAACACCTTATTAAGCTCTCAATATTTTTAATTAAAAAATGTCGCTTCGTTAATTCGATCCCACCTACCCTATCGCATGACTTCTAAAAATAACTAACTAACTAAAATATAAACTGGTATTTGAAATATATTTAATTGCATTTTGCAGAATACACTTATAGTCCGAGAGCTGGTGAACAATTTTAAGAAGGTTCTTGAGGCACTCTGAAAATCCCTAAACATGTAGTCCAGGAAATAAAGCTCGAAAAATTGCAAAACCTCGCAATTTTTTCTTCCTGCATCGATTTGCATGAAAATTTGGAATTATGCTCATCTTACTCTCTATTTTAAATTCCATATTATGCCTATAGGCGCTGTTTAAGGGTGAAAACTACCCCTAATTGTCAAAACTTATAAAATAACATTTAAAACCTTGATGGGTAAAGTTTGGGTAAAGTTTGGTTTAAATTAGTTAAATAATATTGGTTTTATGCTTTGGAAACCAATTTAAGAATATTTTAACCCTTAAAAATCAACCTTTATAAAAGTAAAAAAATCTCAAATACTCAATTTTAGAATGCTATTGCTTAAAAAAAAGGAACTAAGTTTATATTACAACTTTTCAAAACTTATAAATCAACCCCTTAATTTAAAAAAAAAAGATTTAAGCCAAACAAAATTAATAACTTGACAGAGTTATTAATTAAAAATGTTACTGCCTGAAATATTACCAATTTTATTATTTTGCACATTTTTAATCCTTAATTTAATAGTTATAAATGGAAAAAAAGTATAATTACATACAATCACATACATATTGTCCATATTTTTTAATGCGATAGATTGGGTAAAAAAAGTACACAAATTATGCATTATAAATATCCAAAAAGATTAACACAGTTTAATGGACAATAAGTACACATTTTGTTAATGTAGCCATTCCACTTTTTTAAGCGTGTGTAAGAAGGTAAGCGACAATACTCCCAAAAGCCACTTTTTAGGTTAATTTATTTTTAGGAAAAATTATATACAGGGTTCATTCATGACGAAATGTCAAATCTTCAGGTACGTAGTCAGGGTCCAGAAATAAACACAATAGCCTATACAAATATAAGTCCGCAAGGCCTTTGTTTTCGAAAAACAGGGTGTTAAAACTTTGTATTTAATTTTTCTATTTTTTAAATAAAATCTATGATAATGTAAATATTGCAGTAAAAATTGGTATCCGGGGGTTTTTTGGTATGACGGACTAGACTCTAATCTTATTACGGCTCTTACTTGTAGAGGGCGCCACCTACACGTCTTTTTACTATTTTGAACAATTACAACTTTTTAGTACGGCCCTGTATTACATTTTTGAGTAAATTAAATAATTGTTTTGTTATTTTTACGTCAAAAAGGTATACTTGTTAAAAGTTAATAAGAGCAACCGTTTTCGATATATTTGGATTTAATAAAATTACGACTGATTTTATTATAGCAAAATTAAAAAAGAAGTAAAACAAAAGGTATAATTACACAATATGTATTTTAAGTTTTAATAAAATAATTGTTTTTAAATTTTGTTTTGGCAAAACATAAGATAGGTTTTATAATGTTTCAAAATTCCACCATTTACTTCTAGGCACATGTCAACTCTGTGGTGAACACCCTGTATCTCGGAAAGGAAGACCTTGCGGCCTCATATTTTTATAGACTTTAATGTTTATTTTTGGACCCTGACTACCCGTACCTAAAATATTGACATTTCCTCATGAATCACCAAATCACCCTTTATATTATTTTAATTTAAAATCAAATCAATTTAAAAATCATAATATGACATTAATAGAGTCAAATATTATTTCTTATTAGGCATAAGTACATTCTTTTGGAATAACGACATGTATTTCTTTAAATATATTTTTAGTAGTGTGAAGTACTTTTATAAAACATTAAACATATATTATTATTAAATATACAACAAAAACGTTTTTTTTTTTTCATTTTATTTTCTAAAAATTTAAATGTAAGTGAATTTTTCCGAATTTCTGAAATGTTTTATATTACCTTGTCCATCAGTTCTTTTAATACACTGGTCAATGTCACTTTTTAATTTCTTAAATAGTCTAACAAGGTAAAGCTAGGTTTCAAAAATAATAATCATATACTACATCTTAAGCCGCGACACATGTTTCGGCAATAGCCGCAAAATGAAATCCATAAATTCTTGTTACCCGTATATTTACGACGACTTTTGTTTTATTTTAGCGTCTATATTAGGTTTTCTTGATTAAAAGTCTAATGTCTAGGTGAATAGAATGTCGCCAACAATATTTCAATTTTAGTATTTATAAATTTTTGGAATACGTTATAATGAACTTTTAACTAGGAAATATTTTAAAGGTTGTAAAATAAGCCTTATGTTTTATGCTATTTTATGTAATAATTTAACAGGGAAAAAGCTATAGGACAAATTTTAAAGAAAAAAATTTAAAAAATAGAAAAAAAAACGACAAAAGCAGTTAATTTTGAAAAATCATATCTCAGTATCTAAAAATCGTATAGACTTTTACCAAAAACCGATTTTAAAAACACGATAACAGCTCTTTTTCTATACAGCAACACAATCACCTTAATTTGCGTAGAAAAAAGTTATGTGACAAAAGTTGAAAAAAAAATCATTTTTTGTTTTTTTTTCCTTCGCTTTTAAAATATATTTTGAAGATTTTTTTTTGCCCTAATAAGGTAGCATTTTGATTAGAAATTTAATTTTTAACAACTTTTCTGTTAACGTTTAAGTTTAGAAAGTGCATACAGGGTGCCCTGATAAGGTCGTCCTCCGGCGATATCTCGAGAACCCTTCATTGCATAGCTTTCGGAAAAAAATATTTATAATTATTATTTATTTATGTTTTACCTATCTATTATTGATCTATAATACCTTAGAAACGGAATATGTTATGATAGCAATAATACCTGCTATCACACCTAGGGCATTATAAGCGGGCATTATGATAATGCCCGCTTATAATGCCCTAATGCGCTAATATGGAAATTTTATTGCTTATCCAATTTTATTTCTCTCACAATAAAGATCAAGTTTATACAAAAAATATTTATAATAATAATTTCTTTAAACAATACTAAAAATTAAACTTTATTTCCAAAATAAAAATTACAATTTTGAAATGTCCCGGAAAATGTAGCTGATCCCACTATAGAATGGTCGGTGTTTTTTGTGATGGTAGCAGCGGTGGTAGCACTAACGCTATTTTGTGTAGAAGAACAGTCCATTAAAGAATTTTCAATAGTCGATACGGAATTAACCTCGGAATTAACTGAATTGGCAATCATTTTGGCTACTTTGTTTTTGGATGAAATACTTTCTTCTATATATCCTTCAGCTACTGAAGAGCTTTTCCATTTCCCATGTTGTTTTAGCGTTTCAAACGAAGCACCTGCCTCAACAAGTAAAGTTGACGATGTGCGACGCAAACAGTGGCCGGTGTAAGCTTATGCATTATCCAGTTTTAAAAATTTTGCGATCAATGTTGGGACGCTTCCTATGGTATTTTTTCCAATGGGTTGTACTGTACATCGACCCTTTCTATAGGTCTTAATGTTGTGTACTTTTTTATTAAATTTAAAGCGCCTAAATCTTCTTCAATGATAGTAAAACTTTTTGAAGTTGAAGTTTTAGTTTCTGGTACCTTTATAACCAAGACTGTTCCTCTATCTTCAATGTCATCAATGGTCATTTTGACCAACTCATCTCGTCTTAAACCTCCAAAAACACCCATTACCAATATGACTTTGTGTACCAAGTAGATATCATCAGGAGCCTTCTTAATAAATTTTAATATTTGTTCTCCTTCCAAAACTTTAGACTTCTTCGGGACGTATCCTTTCGACTTAACTTTTAAAAAAGATATGAGACGATGGTATTGCGAAATGTCTATATTTTCATAGACCATCAACGTAGACCTTAGGGTGGAATACTTGGTCCAGAGAGAGTTCGGACTGTATTTTTCCGACTAAAATAATAAAGTTTGTTAAACATATGTATTAAAATAAAATCAATAACTTACCAGTTCCTGGAAATGTGCCATTAAAACGTTTTCGGTTATTTGAAGAATTGCGTTCGCATCTTTCCAAATACATGGCATACTCCCGATCATACTGTTGCCTTGATTTAACTGGCAAAAGATTTTCGGTCGCTTTTATGGCATTTTCTCTTATATTTTGTGGAATTTCTTCCATTTTGTGCAAATCGTTAAATAAAAAATGCCAACTGACTAACTGACAGAAACATCAAAGTCAAACTTAACACCAGTCATTATCTACTTACGTATACAGGTACAGGTGCAACTTATTTTTTATATTGCGAATAAATAATGTAATTAGTCATTGAAAAACTCTTTTTTGGGTAAAACATAAAGCATTGTATGCACCACGGGCTTTACTGGACTATAATGCCCATCAGGTCGAAATAGCCCGAGGGCCTCTGGCCCGGCATTATAGTCCCAGTAACGCCCTTGATACATAAATAGCTATAATATACTAAAATTGGCCTCCAGAAAATGCTGGAAATTATTTTCAAGTTTCTAAATCTGCCTCTAGAGGGCGTAAAGCTAAGAACAAAATTAAAGACACGGATTATTTAAAAATATGCCATATTAACTTATGTCTTTGATAGTTTTCTTACAAACTATATAAAATAAGGAACCCTTTTTCATTTAAGCGTTTCTCCGTAACATGACAAATATGGGGAGGGGGGAGGAGTGAATGTACATTTGAAAAAAATTAAATAACTTTGTTTCGGCTTAACCGATTTTGATAAACTAGGTTTCGTTTAAAAGAGCTTTTACCAGGGCTTAAGACAAAATATTGGTATTAAAAATTAATTTTTTTGTTTTATCCCCAGATTGTGTCAAAGTTATAAATTTTGTCATTTTTTTTAAATTTAAATACAATGGTTACAAGTTAAGATACTGGTGAAAACCGCATTTCGATATCTTAATTAGTTATTGCCAAAAAACTGCATTACTTGTAGTTTTACCTATTTGAAACTGTCAGATAAACAACGCGGCGTTTTAATCGAGAGTGCCGGGACGTTAAAAATTCCAGAAAATAGGGACGTCAAAAAATGACAAGTGCATTATTTGTCAAACCTGGTAACTTTATTAGTAGTAGTGTTGTTAATCGTTATTAAGTAATTTTAAATTATGTCTTATTCCATCACCAAGGCATACGATCAGCTCGCCCTTTATTTTTTCGGTCAAAAAAAAAGGCTTATTTCTTGAACATATTGTTATTATAGATTTATTTTAAAAATTAGTTTATTCTAATACAACATTTTAAGAATAAAAAAAAATTACAAAAATATGTATATAAAGAAATAACGGATTTGTAGCATTTCTCCGCTGGTGCCTCAAAACAATTTTTTTTGAGGTGACCGGCATTCCTCAGCACTGGATTATTTAAATTAAAAAAAACAAATTGATTTAACTAGTTAATTAGGTTCTTTCTCAATTGACACCGAGTTTTTTTATTTTGTCAATTTTTAAATTTTTTGCATTATTTTGAATAATCAAATCGACCTATTTGTTATTGTAGGCTTGATACACTTAATAGTTATTTGTATGTAGAATATGTGCACAAATTTTTAAAATGATTGGTTCAGTAATTTTTTCGGAATTGTGGTCACCAACTTTAAAAATTACATATTTGGGAAACTCGATTTTAAGTGTTGTACGCTGACGCTACTGAGTTGGAGCAAGGGTCATTAAAACTATCATAAATCCCTCAATTTTGCTCCGATTGACTTTAAAATTTAATACAATTTTCCTTAGACGTTATACATTCAAAATATTAAATAAAATAAAATTTAAAAAAATTTCAAACCTTACTTCCCCTCCCCTTTACTTTAAGTTAAAATTTAAAAACTGAAATATGGACAAACTTACCGCTATATCAAAAATAAGCCCCATGAAATGGTAGCGCTTGGCTGTTTTTTTTTATATTTTAGAATTAAATAAACATATGAATCAATAAGACCCACTTAACGTTGTAGTCCCTTGTACCCCGTTTTTTTTTTCGTCATAGTCAATACCCTTATAAACATTAACAAAAAATCATTACAATAAATTTTAGAAATAAATTAAAAATTTTTCTTCTTTTGTTTCAGGATGCTGTTTTGTAACGTTCTTTACTAGGAAAGCTGCACTTTTAGCTCAAGATGCCTTACATAATGTACAGACTCTAAATGGGGTAAGTTTAATAATAAATTTACAATTTGGCTGTTTAAAAGTGCAAATAAATAAATTATTATGGAGAATAATTTAGAAATTGGGTTTGTGGTGATTTTTTTCACTCAGGTTAGGGTATTTACTGAAAATGTTAAAGTGATTATTAAAGTTCTTCTCTTCTTCCAATCTGTACACTCTGTATGTATCCCAAATCAGACCCTCTTTGGAATATTGTTCTCATGTCTGTGGAATGGCGTCCCCTACAACACTTAGCATTCTGGACTCCATTCAAAGAAGAGCCGTTCGTCTTATTAATGATCCAACGCTCACAGACAGGCTTCTTCTTCTTGCCCACCGTCGAGCTGTGGGGATCTGTCGCTCTTCATAGGTATTTTTACGGCTTCTGCTCGGAGGATTGGCCAGTATAATTCCTTCTCTGGCAGCTCCCAACAGAGCAACACGTAGTGCAACTTTTATGCATCCTTTAACAGTTCAGTTAGAGAGGCTGAATTTCCCCGCTTTCCGTTCCTTCATCCCTAGAATGTCAAGACTATGGAACCTGCTGCCGCAGAAGTTTTTCCTTTCCTGCCAATCTCAAAAATTTAAGTCCCTGTGAACAAACTCCCTCTCACCACACTGAAGACACCCACGGTACGTTAGTACTTAGGCATTAGCCTTCGTGGACTGTCCCAAGATAAAAAAAAGTAGATTTGTTTATTTATGCAGTAAAAGTATTTAATATTTAAGATTGCAAGAATAAAAATTAAAACTACGATGTCTGGTCGTTGTTGTTTTTAAGGTCACTTTGCAATGATATCTTATTTTATAGAAAAAAAATCTTTTTGCGTGCATTACATGCATTTATAGATTCCTTATCAATATTTATAATTAACAATTGTTAATTTTCTAATTTTTTTTTGATTAACAAAGAATTTTTAAAATAGGTATTAGTAATTTTTTGCATGTGATCCATACTTTCTAAAAAAGCTTAAATAAATTTTTATTAAAAAAATAATAATGGGCAATAATTTTTAAAGTAATTTAATTTTACTAAATGGGACAGCAATATGTTATATGCAGTGTAGCCAATTAAAAGTGTAAAAAATGGGGATTTTTTATTTGTGCTTTGTCAAAAAAAATTATTTTATATAAAAGTTGGTGCATGATCACAAACTATATCAGAAGCAGTCCGGGTAAAAAAATAAAGTACCTTTTTCTGCAACCGTCAAAAAATGTTGACAGTTTTGTACTATTTTCAGGTGAAAAAACTTTCAATTCTCATACCGTACAAAGATGTGCTCGACACTTTTAATCCTAGGATTAAAAATGATACTTTTTATCCTAGGATTAAAAAAAACAATTTTTAAATAACTAAATGTATTAATTTTGACTTGGTTGGGAAAAAAAAGATTATCTGGAAAAATGTCTTTTTCCCTTTTCATTCCCTGCCGGCGTTCCCCCCCCCAACTCAAAAATTTCTAAAAAAAGTCCTTTTTAAACCTTAAATATATTACTATTATGTTAAAGAATATAGCAAAATTGTAAAAAACACCTATTTACAATCAAAATTTATGCTTAGGGACTATATAATGTAAATATATTTGTTTATTTTAGTAAAGTTCTCTCCAGACAATTTTTTTTATTTAGCTACGCCAATTCGCAGGCCCAAGGCCAAATAAGTAATAATTTAAATCTGGTTACTTACTTTACAAACCCAATTCGATAATTCTTTTATAGTGTTAAAGTGTTTCATATTATAATATTTTCATATTTCAAAATTAGTCCCACCTCGATAGTAATACCATAAAATATAATTTTCTTTATCCCTCTAATTAAATTTATCGTCAAAGGAAATTCTATACTCATATTATTGCTTGCAAAGCTAAGTTGCTTTCCCCTTTTCATAATATATAATTAATATCTCCCGACACAATTATGTGTGTATCTCTTACATCCTGCCGGAGCAGAGCTTATGATCCCTAATAAGCAAGAAGGAATTATTTGCTTTACGTAGCCTATTGTAACGAGGTAAGAAACGACTAACATCAAATGCTATAAACACAAAAGATTTTTTTCAAATATAATATATTATTTTTTGAATAATCAAGCTTTTAGAAAACTGCAGTTTTATTACAGTGGTTTTTAAATTATTTTGTAGACATAAATTTACTAATAATATTAAATTTTTTAGAGTCTATTGCCTATCTTCATTTACTTTTATGTAGTAAATTTTAATCTCTTATTTCAGCAACATTTTACTCATATTTTATGATAAAACGTTGTGCAATGAGGTCCTTCAATATTTTGATTTAAAAAAAGGCTATAAAAGATAAAACGTATTTTATATATACACTATTCAAAATAATTAAAAAAAAACATATGTTGTTGCTTAATCGACGATCCCTTATACAAAAATAAAATAAAAATGATATATACACACCACTCTAAAATGACCCCATATGTATGATACAAGGTGTGAAAAAAATATTTTCAAAATTAAGATTTTTCTTTTATTTTTAAATCGGATATGTTAATTTAAATAAAGAGGCGTCCATTAATGGGGATAGCTACTGTGACGGTCGAAAAAATAAGTCATGTTTGAACATTTTTTTGACAGGGATAATTAAGGAATTTGGAAATCGAGTTTTTTAAATTTATTAAGTGCACATTAAATATAGTTTTTACTAATCACTGTTTATTATAATCTGTATGATTATAGTAACCGTTGCAGGTAGCAGATTTTTTTATTTTGTTTTTTTACCAAATGGCGATCAATACATTTTTTTATCATTTTTCGCCTGTTTTTTAAATTCAAGCAATTTTAAAAAATAGTAAAAATTGATTTTTTTTTAATCGGCAACGTGCAACGAAAACTACATTTATACAGATTATAATAAACTTTGATTTTTTTCAAATAACCCGTTTTCGAAAAATCAATGTCGTTGTGGAGGGGGCTTTTTTTACTTTAGGGTATTGTTTATAACTATTTGATATTTTTAATAAAAATTTGTAAAAACTATATTTAATGTGCAAATAATAAAAAAAGAACCCCATCTCCAAATTCCTTACTTATTCCCCAAAAACAAAAACCCGAACGTCACTCATATTTTTGGCCATCACAGCAGATTTGTTTCCCTTAATTACGTTAAGCATTCAGGGGAGCAGGGGGTTAAGCTGAATCCCACCTAATCTCACGTTGACGAGATGAGGGGTCTTGGCAAAACTGGGTGAAGCAAGTAAAATGTGTTTTTCCACTAAAATATAGATAATTATACACAACACTTAAATAAAAATAATTAAGCAATTTTGTTTTAAATAAATCCAGCGCAATCAAACGCACTACACGACAAATGTGTATTTTAAAAAGTCTCACGTGAGATTGGGGGTAGGTGGGAGTCGAGGCAAATCTCACCATAAGAGGAGAAGGAGGTTCAAA
The DNA here is from genome assembly GCA_019359885.1 of Listronotus oregonensis. NCBI lineage: Eukaryota > Metazoa > Arthropoda > Insecta > Coleoptera > Curculionidae > Listronotus > Listronotus oregonensis. Next base: position 45,458 of record JAHBCN010004543.1, read on the forward strand.
AATCGCCAAAATCCCTCACGTAATTAACCAAATCTTGGTACAGTTACAACACAAACCTCTTTCTGATAATAAACTTTTGTTACTATTATAGACTAGCAACGTAAATTATTTATATTTAAATTCATTTTTATTTAAAATAAATAAATATTTACCAAAATTAAATCAAAAAGGAGAAGCCCAGAATCGAACCCTATCATCTAGGCGCTGAAACCAACATCGTTAACATTTCACGCACCGAGCTGATGGTCAGAGAGAACCTCAACTAATTTATAAACTGCGTTTAAATTTTAAGACCTATTTCTCAGTTTGGCTGACTAGTGTGCTTTATAATTTTGAGGGGTAAAAATCCCAAATATATGCTTATAATACACCCACTTTTATTCTTATAGGATTCTCGATTATACTAATAAGTTTTTTTGTGACAAGCCCTCTCTTTTATGTATGTATATATATTATATATATAATTTTATATAATATTATATATTATATATATATATATATATATATATATATATATATATATATATATATATATATATATATATATATATATATATATATATATATATATATATATATATATATATATATAATATATATATATATATATATATATAATATAATATTTTAATATATATATATATATATATATATATATATATATATATATATATATATATGCATATATATATATATATATATATATATATATATATATATATATATATATATATATATATATGTATTTATATATATATATATATATATATATTATATATATATATATATATATATATATATATATAATTAGTTTTATTATTTATATTCTTGGGTTTAAAGGCAGATAAAACAAATTTTCAATAAGAATATATTTTTAAAATTAACGTTTCGGCCTCTGCAGGGCCTCATCAGGAACGTCTGCAATACAAAGAGAAAGACACAATAGAGCTGTGACTAATTACAAAAATTAATATAGTTACCTTATTAGTAGAGATTTCATAAGTAGTCAGTGTTAAGATTCAACATAAACACATTTTCAAACGATCACTCAAACGATTATTGTATAATATATTACAAACATAGCGACACAAATTTAAATTTCTTAATAAAAGAGCATCAGCCGTTATGAGTATTATTTTTGTTTTTTTAATTTAAATTAAGGAATGTATTTCTTTGTAACAATTCACGATAGCGACATCTATGGTATATTAACAAAATATATGTTAATCCACTGCATTAAAATTACGGAGATTTTTTAAAGTTTTTCTCATGGTAGAGTATCAATTTGATGGTATTGGTAACAGGTGGCAGCATTTAGAGATTAAGTATATTTGTTGAATAAAATTTTTTCTTAAATATGTTATTCTTATTATTATTTAAATTTAATAGTTACGTAATATGCTAGAAATCAACTGAGTAGATTGTAGTATAATTTGCTTAAATTTTTGTATCAGTTTTTTGCGTTTACTGTATTTTTCGTTTTTGTATACATATCATTTCCTGAAATTCTCTTTTTGATTTATTCTTTCAGTTTTCAGAATTTTTGTGTTATTGAAGTCAAATGAATGGTTTTGTTCTTGTGTGTGATTTGTGAGAGCTGTTTTGTTTTTTTGTCGTATTTGTGGGCATTAAGTCTGTTTTTCAGATACTGGCTTTTTGGCCCAATGTAAAATTTTGGCAGTTTTTACAAGGGATCTCATAAATTATATTACTTTTTTTTTATTTTTTTCAATTTTGTCTTTTAGATAACGGGGAAATTTTGTTTAAGAAGATTGTCCCCCCTTATGAGCCACTGTTATATTTTTTTTTTTTGAAAAAGGTTCTTGCAGGTTTTCAGATAATTTTGGAAATTTTATGGTAAAGAAAAAAGTGTTGTTTTAAACTATTTTTTGAGGTTTTTTATTATAAAATGATGAATCCTTTTAAAAATAGAGTGTATAAGATGTTCGGGATTTTTGATCTTAAGGCATTTTTTTGGCTTTTTCGATTGCCTTATTTCCCAAAATTAGGATCACTTAATTTTATTGCCCTATCGGCAAGCCCCCATGATAACTGATTTTTTTTAGATAAGGGGTGTTGGGAATTAAAATTTAAATTTTGCTGACCAGGTTTTTTTTTTGTGTACCATTCCGTTTCTATTTTTTTTGTTTTTATTGTTAACGTTAGATCAAGGAAGTACAAGGATCATCAGGAATAAGGAATAACACAAAAATTCTGAAAACAAAAGTAATCAAAAAAGAGAATTTCAGGAAATGATATGTATACAAAAACAAAAAAATACAAAAACGCAAAAACTGATACAAAAAAATTTAAGCAAATTATACTAATCTACTCATTTGGGATTTCAGCATATTACGTAACTATTAAATTTAAATAATAATAAGAATAACATATTTAAGAAAACATTTTATTCAACAAATATACTTAATTCTAAATGCTGCACCTGTTACCAATACCATAAAAAATTGTTTTTTAACTTACCCTTTTAAAAAAAGAAAAATTTTTTAAAAAATTCCGAAAATTTTTAATGCAGTGGATTAACATATATTTTTTGTTAATATACCATAGATGTCGCTATCGTGAATTGTTACAAAGAAATACATTCCTTAATTTAAATTAAAAAAACAAAAATAATACCAAAACCCGGCGGGATGCCTTTTATTAAAGAAATTTTAAAATTTGTGTCGCTATGTTTGTAATATATCCATACAATAATCGTTTGAGTGATCGTTTGAAAATGTGTGTTTATGTTGAATTTTAACACTGACTACTTAGGGGAAATCTCTACTAATAAGGTAACAATATAATAATTTTGTAATTAGTCACAGCTCTATTGTGTTTTTTTCTTTGTATTGCAGACGTTCTGATAGCCCCATACTAGAGAGCCGAAACGTTAATTTAAAATTATATTTTATTTAGAAAATTTTGTTTAATCTGCCTTTAAACCCAAGAATACTAAATAAAACAATATACCTAAAAAAAGGCAAAGAAAAGAAACTACTTTTAAACTTATATATATATAATATATATATATATATATATAAAAATATATATATTATTTTTATATATATATATATAAATAAAAAAAATTATATATATATATATATATATATATATATATATATATATATATATATATATATATATATATAATATATATATATATATAATATATATATATATAAAATATATATATATATATATATATATATATATATATAAAATATATATATATATATATATATATATATATATATATATATATATATATATATATAAAAAAGTATATATATAAATAATATAGGTATATATATTATTTTTTAATAATAAGAAAAATAATTACTTCTCGAACAAAATACAACGTGACGCTATCAAAAGATAAAATATCCTTTAAGAAAGAACAAGCAAAGTGAATACTAAATACACTTCATCTCGGAAACATATTAATGTAAAAAGTGTTATATAAAAGGTATTAGGAAACTGCAAGCGCAGGAGCTCATTATGCAAGACATCTTAGGAGAAAATTAATTTTAGTAGGATGCTGTCAGGAACACTGCTTTGATGTCTTCCTGAGCTAATTGGAGGGCGCTTGATTACCGTCTATTGATTTTATTTGCTTATGTCAACTTTATTTTCTTTTTAATTATCTGAAAAATTATATTTCGTAAATATCGCTTTTATCGAAGTATTTGAATTAGCTTACGTGTTTTTGAAATGTTTTGTAAAATTTGTCCTAAAATTTTGTCTCGCCACTTTTAATTGGTTTTAAAGGAATAAGACTTGTCTTTTAAAACTATTAAAACATCCGCCTGGATTGATTAAAAAAGTCACATTTTTGGCAATTTTTCAGGTAGGCCGGAAATAAAAAAAAAGTTTATGTTTAAAAAAATGATGTTACATAATATATTTAATAATTAAATGCGGGTTAGTTATTTAAATTTATTGCTGTGTTTATTAATAAGGCATTTTAATTTAAATACCTATAAATATAATAATTATTAATAATAATAATGAAAATAATAATAATAAAATAAATACTATTTTCGTACGCAACAATTACTATGCCTATTTTTTTGCTTTTTTAGAGTTGATTTAACTTAAAATATCAAGTGTGGGGTATCAAATTATTCAGAAAGAAATGTTCTTTTCAAATATGCCAACGAGCTACCATCGTTCTATTTGAAAAAATTGAGTTATGTCTAGGAATACAATTTTGGAATCTTCCTACCTTTCTGAAAAAGACAAAAAATACGTCAGATAATAAAAACTATTTTTTTACGCCTCCCTGACTTAAAATTGGTTGTTTTAACGACGTCATTGCACTCTAGATTGAATTTTAAAAAATTAAATATTTTTAAAGTAAAATGTGAAAAGGTGACATATGGGGTGTCATTGTATTTAGAATGTCATTTTCTATCGAATAGGTAAACAAAATACAGGCTGTTTCATTAAAAATTCAAAAGTTGAGGTCATTTCCGGTTAAACCGGAAATCGTCAGAAACAACTGAATACGTGATTAAATGCATTTGTGGGTCATATATCTACACGCCAAATTTAATTTTCCCATCTTGAAAAATAAAAAAGTTATAGGGGGGAACCACCTTTGAGAAACACCCGGTATATATTTATATATATATTGAAAGAAACTTTCGAAAGCCATGTGGTATTTTTTTAAATTCAATATGGCGGCTCCAATATGGCGGTCGGAAAAAAAAATATGGTGACCGCATTTTTAAAAATCAGCCGATTTACATCAAATTTATTACACGGGGGTTTTTAGGGTTTTTGATTACAAATCCAAGGTCAGATTAGCAAAATTTAATGTGGCGGATCCAAGATGGCGGATACATATTTTGAAAATCGCTGAGTACAAATTTTAAGCAAACAAATTAATTTTCAAAAAAAAGGTCCGCTATATTGGATCCGCCATATTGGATACGCCATCTTAGACCCGCCATCTTGAATTTTGCTTATTTGACCTCGGATTCTTAATCACAGGAACCCCAAAACTCCCGTACACCAAATTTGGTGCAAGTTGGATAATTTTCAAAAAATTAATCCGGCACCTTGAATTTTGATAATTTGGCCTCAAATTCGTAATCAAAAATCCCAAAAACCCCCGTATACCAAATTTGATGCAAATCGGTTGTGTCTCAAAAATGCGGCTACCATATTGAAGTTTAACCGTCATATTCGATTCGCCATGTCGGATTTTAGGCAACCTACCATATCAGCTTTTTAGAAAAGTCAACTGTAATCTGAGCCAAAATTCGACCCGATCGGTTGCAAATTTTTATTTTTGCAAGCTTTTTTTACTGGACATTCGATTTTTCTTCAGCTTCCCACCGCCATATTAAAGCCCCCATCTTGAATTTTAAAAAATACCACATGGTTTTCCAAAGTTCTCATCTGGACGAACAATTTAAGCCCTTATTTATCCTAATTGGTTCATCGATGATCCGTATATATATATATATATATATATATATATATATATATATATATATATATATATATATATATATATATATATATATATATATATATATATATATATATATATATATATATATATATATATATATATATATATATATATATATATATATATATATATATATATATATTAAATATAAAACCAAATTGTAATTTAGTTTTTATTAATTTAAAGTTTATTTTAAAGTTAAAAAAATTTAAAAATAAATGTCAGTTCTAGAAATATAACGGAAAAACCGAAATTGTCAATTTTGGTTTTTATTAATTTAGAAGTTTATTTTAAAAGTTACAAAAAAATTTAAAAATAAATGTCAGTTTGTTTTTCAATGTTTCGTTTTCGCTAAACCATCATCAACTTAATTTTTTTAAATGCGGCCCTCGATTGTTTAGTGCATTTTTTTAAAGCAGCTTTTACAATGGAGTATAGCACTTGATATTTGTCTGTTAAATAAACATATTGTCTATAAGAGAGAATGAGTAAGACAAAAAACGCACATGATTTCTTATAGGGGCGTTTCTTTTTAAATCGGAATCCAATTTTTTTAAAAAGTATTTTTAAAGCGAATTTTAAGTTATATATAACTGACCAATTTAATATTTTTATTTTATTTGTTAGGATTTTAAATAAAAAAAAATTAAATAAAAAATAAAGTATATTTAATTTATAATAATATTTTTTTAATACATGATAATTTGGAAAAAGGACTTTTTGGTCTTTGCGAATCGATTCAGCGCTCCCAATTTAAGATTACAAAATAAATAAAAAAAATTTAAGACACATCCTGTATATTCAAAATCAGAAAAAAAGTATACAGTCGTATATAAAATGAAATAAAAACCTTTTTTACTTTTGATTATATGATACAAACGTCAAAATATTAGAGTCGAAATTAATATCTTGCAAACGAGACAAAATATTAAATTGGGCATTTATGTAGAACCTAATATGTGCGTAATAAAGGGTTTTTAAAAAAACTTGGGTGTCGATAACGTAATATCTCCAATTGAAGACATACTGTATAGATATTTCTTTTATAGAAAAGAGAGCGACTAAAGAACTAAACGACGAATCCAAACATTTTTCCAAACAATAATTTGTTTTTTATTTATTAAATTTATTTCAAGTTAGAAATTTACTCTGTATATAAACGTGGTTTTATACAAACATTTTTGTAACTTAACTCTTATTCATGACTACCTGTAAGGTATGCAAGTCATGAAAATATCCCTAAAAAACAGTCCCTGTGGAGGTCATGTTCACAAATTAAATGTCAACTTCGAACGTGATTCGTGAACTCAATTTAAACGTACCCAGCTAGGCTTCCACTGTCGTTACACTCTCATATTTAGATCTGATTAGGCACATATTATATAGGGTGGTCTCACCTGTTTTACGATTTCCGACAGTTTTCGAGATATTAATTTAGGATAATCAGTATACGCTTTGTGAGGCCCAAGCAATTTTAATATGTTTTTAAATTATTTGCAAATGATACTGGAGGTACTCCAAGAACTAAATTTATTGTTTTTTTACTTACATATTGTTTTATTAGTGGCATTATCACCATCCTTGTTCTAATTTTGTATTGTTTAGATTATAAGTTTATTAAAAATATATTTATTATTTTTTAACTATATTTCCTTTTTCGTTCAAGTGAGACCATACTTTTAAAAATAATGATTATAATTTTACTAAAAATAATAATAAGACTTTAGGGCTGTAAAGACCGAGCTTAATTATCTGTATTAAATAAGGTTGTTGCTACTAACATGTTAGCATTGTCTGTATTGCTATCTTCCGTAATTTATCTCCCACGCCACAAAGGAGTTCGCGGACTTTTAAGCTTCGAGTGTATGCATGATTGGCTAGTTTTGAGTCTCGCTTGTCAGATTGTCAATAATATGGATCCATTGCTGCAACTAGTAAGAGCACACGAAATAGCTAATGTTGGAGCCAAACAAGCAGCGGAGAATTTCGGTCTCAGATTTGCAATAGAACCTAATAGCAACCAATCACCTATAAGACTGGAGTCTAAAGCTGCAAGAACTGCAGTTAAAGAGCAGAAGAGCAGAAGAGCAAAAGTCTCTACGAAGATCATATTAATAAGCCTTAGCACAAAGTATTTTACAGAAACATAGAAAAAATCAATCTTTCTCGAAACATCACGTTTAGGTTTTTGAAAACTGCTGAGCTTAAGTTTAAGACCAAGGGTTTCCTACCAGCATGCCAGGATAGGTTAATTCTTACATTTGTGTACTGAGATCAGTTTTTTAACATCCCTAATCTGCTTGTTGAGCCTGTCGACAACAACCCGAACCTTTATGCACCTACTGTCAGCTTGTCCAGTGCGAGCTATTAGTGGTTACACCCACCGACATAACGATCCGCTTCGCGTACTTTATCATCATTTAAGACAGTGGTATGGCTTCGATGAAACAGCAATTCTGCTTTTCACTCTCGGCGATTGCCAACTACGCATCAAATTCGCGCCGATAAACCTGATATCGTTTTCTTCGATAAAAAGAATAATCCGGAGTATAACTTGCGATTGGTTGTCCTGATTGTCGACGTTTTGGGGTTCATGAAAGATAATGCCAACTACGCATCAAATTCGCGCTGATAAACCTGATATCGTTTTTCTTGATAAAAGGAATGATCCGGAGTATAACGTGCGACTTGTTGTCCTGATTGTCGTCATTTTGGGGTTCATGAAAGATAATGTGTTGAGGGAGCTGTATTCCTGCATGTCAACATTCACTCGAACAACTGGTAATGAAAATGCAGAAATCTGTTGTTCTTGGGTCCCTTTGCTTACTGAGACAAATAAATTTGGCCGAAGATCACTGACCGAGCTGACGCGAAGAGCGGTCTTCGATACGGATGGCCTTCCGCATGACGCCCTATGGGGTCGAAGCCATAAGATACGTCATGTCAGATAGTTGTTAATAATAATAAAAATAATAATAATAAAACAGTAAATTTGTCATTGAAAATAACTTTATTATATTTTTTTGAATATTTACTTTATTAAAAAAGAAAGAGAAGTCTTTTGGGGCACAATAACAATTGTAAAGCAACTTGAGTTGCTTTCTTAAGAAGCATGTTAAAACAAAATTCGGTAAAGCTACACTTAAAAAAATATATAATAATATAATATGCATGGAACATAAACAAATTTAAATAAATATGCAATATTTTTAAAATTAAAAAAATATATATATTTTCATATTATTTTAGCATTTATCCACAATTATTTTTACTTAGGAATACAAATGCCTAAGTATAGTACATATTACATTTTCTATCCATTTGTCATTTAACCTTCTTGTTATCTCTGAAAATTGAAAAATGTTCTTGTCAGGTTAGAAAAAAACAGACATTTATATACGTACTTGGGTCTCAAAAGCAATTTGAATATTATAAAAATAATACGTTTTGTAATTATTGTCAACAGAACAAAATTTCGCTTAAAGAAAGCACAAACAAAAAAGCTCTTGGCTTTTAAAAGTTTTTAAACTTCTTTTTATTGTTCTTATTCAGCTATAAAATGAACTTTTTAATAAGTATAATACTTAAATTACGTTAATACTACACGAAACAAAAAAGTAAAACCTTTATTTTTAACGATATCCAGTGTTGCTCTATTAAAAAGAAAATTTAATAATCTTTAAATATGAAAACACGTGAGCGTTATGATACCAAAAATTATGTAAAATTTTAAATATCGTTATCGCCTAGAGAAACGTTTGTGACAGACAGACAAACACAAACCATAAAGTATTGTTTTGAAAGATTATTTTAGATAAAGTAAGACAGTAAAGTTGTTTTTTGATGGTAAATTTATTTCAAATGTTTTACGATGGTTGCACTTTGCTTATAATATTACTTCAAACATCTGTCTTTTGAAATAAAGCACTGGCAGAAATAATAAGGTGTCAAGAGACAAGATTTAATATTATTAAATAAAAAGAAATACTTTTAGATTTACTTAAAAGACATACGATATTCGTAAAAATAAATATGCAATTGACAGAGCTAAAAAACATCGGGGTAACACTGAAAAATGTTGGTGAGCCAACGAAAACGAAACGAAACAGAGGCTATTGTGGGCAAAGCCTTAATTTTTTGGAAAAATCCTCAAAAGCGTTACTCTGATACTTGCAACCCCTCAGGGGACGATGACACAACCCTTAAAATTCTAAATGAAAACGGTGGTCAAGTTATACCTCATATTAAAGGTCTTTTGATTATCTTTTTAATGATACCTAACACTGTTTACTTAAGGTTAGTCGTTTTGGAGATTTATGCAGACACTAATTACAAACCATTAAACGTTTTTTAAAGACGATATTTTGAAACATCATTCCGCTTATTTTGATTAAATTCGCCCTTTTTAATTTTAAAAATCCTACCCCAAATTTATAATCAGCGACCCTTAAAACCCATATGTACCGAATCTGGAGTGAATCGGTAAAGGTTTAAGTATTTGGTCCGCCATATTGAGCCCGAAATTTTATATTTTGCAAATCTATCTTCTCATTCGTGATCAGCGACTCCCAAAACCCCCGTATACTAAATTTGAAGTAAATCTGTTAATTTTTGGTAAATGATATTTAATTTAAGTTTAAAAAAACTAACTACAACAAAACGGCAAAAAAAATTTAGTTTTTTTTTAAGTTTCTAATAGTTTGATTTATATTGCATTAGTTTTTAAAAAATATCGTAGAAATCGTTTTTGAGATATTCCGAAATGAATGCAATCCTTTCATACATGACAGATTTTGACAATTTTAATAATGCACAATTTGATTGTTAATATCTCGCTTTATAGACGATAAAAAAATTTCGCTTCTTTTCAATTAGATAAGAGACACTTTTATTAAAACTATATTTTAATTACTACTTAAATGGTACCTTCTCAATATTTTTTTACGCTTCTTACGCGCAAATTTATGCGCTACTAAGTCATCTATTACTTAAAAAAATTATCTTTAAACCCAGAATTTCTAAAACTATAAACTTAAAGTACTTTATATTAGGTATCGTCGTTGGAGGAATTATAAGAACTGTAAAATGAGGTATTACTCCACTACCCTTTACATTTCAGATTTTAGGGGTTGTGCCACCTCCTCCTAAGAAGTTGCAGGAATATAGATGACAATTTAATAAAAAAGTGTCATTCTTAAAAATAAACTTGACGTATCTAAGGGTTTTCAAAAAAGTTGAGGTTTGCCCACAAAGCCTTTGTTTCGTTTTCGTAGGCCTATCCTGTATTAATTGCATTAAGAAATACGTACAGTGACGGAAATAAGATTTCGTACACTTAGGTTAACATTTTATGTCAATTTTGAATATTTTGGTAAACTTGGCTTTCTAGCTTTTTCTCACCGTAATTAATATTCAATAAAATACATGACTCCAAAATAAATATTTAGTTTATTTTATTCAAATATTAAAGAAAAAACATTGGCTTAATATTTCAAAGCGGCACCATTTTTTTCCACTAATAAGTTTAAACGTGTGGGCATTGATGCAATCAGCATTTGTGCATGGTGAACATTGTAATTATTTTCTTTAATTTTATTCCACAAATCATCACTGTTTTGTGAATGAAAATCATTGTTCTTGTTAATTTCCTTTACGATATATCCCCAAACGTTTTCGATTGGATTGATATCAGGGCTTCTTGAGGGCCAAGGTAACAATGAAATGTTATTTTCCAGTAGCCAGTCCAAAACTCTCCTTGCTGTAGGGACGGGGCAGTTGTCATGCTGGTATATAAAATTTTCTTGTTCAAATATATTGTTTACCGATGGCAACATAACATTTTGGAGTATGTGTATATAAGCTTGACTAATAAATCTTTATCGAATACGGTGGCATATGCCTAGCCCTCTGAAAGACATATACCCCCATACATTAACAGAAAATCTTCCACTTGTTTTAACATGTTGGGTATATCTTTCTTCGTACCGTGTATTTTGCGGCCTATACACTCTAATCTGCCCGCTATAATAAGATTGAAAAATCTTCTCATCGGTAAATACTACCCTTTCCCAAAAATCCATACCTTGCGGTAAATATTCCAGTGCAAGCCCCATTCTTTGCTCCTTATTCATATCGGTCAAAAATGGCTTTTTAGCAGCTACACTGCTTCTCAATTCCGAATTTTTCCTAATGCGATTTCTTGCCGTTCTTACTGTCCCCGGAAAATTAGTTTGGTTGTGTGCTTCTACAGCTGTCTGAAATGGATTGTTTCGCAAAAAATCTATCAGATCATTATCTTGATTCTCGTTTGAAATTTTTCTTCTACCACATCCAGCCCTTCTCTCCAATGATCCTGTATTTTCCCATTTAGTTCTGAGGCTTTGAATAGTGCTTCTTGGTTTCCCAACTTGCTGAGCTATTCTTCTCAGAGAAACACCTTCTTTGAATAGAGTAATTACTCTCGCCTTCTCTAGTTCATTCATTTTCCAAAATTAAAAAAAGTAAAATAATATAATTTTGAAATGTGTGACAGATAACAATTTGTCAAGTAAGGTATATTTCCAGGTGATCCAGGTACGCAAAAGCCAACATCACACTGGGAAAAATTAGGTCTACGAGATTTTAATTCCGTCACTGTACTTGTGTAAATTTGTTATTATTAATTATACTTGATAAATTTTCCTCACCTACTTTCTTAGCGCCCTTTGTACCTACTTTTCACCATAGTACGCAAAGTTTATTTTAGCACGTCTTATTTCAACCAATATTATAATAAATGTTTTATTTGAGAAAGTTAATAACGTCGCAAAAACCAAAATTTAGAAGTTATACGCATAAAAACTATTGCTTGTTGAAGAATTAAAAATAATTTAATATTCTTTATTAATTAACCTTTCATATAGATTTCATTTCGTTTGTTTGTAATATTTCATTTCATAATTCTGATTAATTGAGGCAAAAATTGATAGCTGCCCTGTCAGCCTGATATGTTGCTAATGGCGAATTTTACATTTTAGCTTATTTTCAAATTTGTTAAATTTATAGTGCTGGACCAAGTATAAAAATTAAATAATTTGATTTTAACTACGATTTATCAAAAGCACGACGTACGCACAGTAAACTGTAATTTTAAAAAGACCATTTAATAAATATTTTTTTACATACGTACCTAATACAGGCTGGTATGACAGACATTAATTTAATTTAAGAGTTAATCTGGTTTAATTAATATTTTTCATAAATCTATTTTTTTAATATTATTTAAATTTTTTTGTCCCTGCAACTTGACAAAATTGTTCGTTTTAGTTTTTTTATTTTTAAATAAATTATACGCTTATAAAGAACATAAGTGAATATAGAAATGCTCCTTTTGAGGAGGATACTTGCTATACCTACTGTTTAAATTTTCTCATGTTGTTAAAACAGAAAACAGGTTTAAAATATAAGTAAGACAAAAGAAAATATAGTCTAGTCGAGAAGTGTTTCGTGAAAGTTAGAAGCGTTTTCAAAATCGGAACTTACTACATTATCTGAAAAACGTGTGAAAGTGCTCACTTTCCACCCGGTTGGAAAGTAATGTTTTTTTGTAATTTCATTGAATATTGATATTTCAAAATGGTAATGTGACATACGAACATACGCATTCTAATAATAATAATAATAATATCTCGAATTTCTGGTGGAGTAGAAGCAAACTCAAATTCCTCATCTGATATTTTTTTTTGGATTTGCGAAACTAAATCAAATTACTATTCAAATTTAAAGCGTCTATCTTACACTGTATGTATTGGCACTTTGACAACCCGTTACCATGACAACGATACAAATTGCGAAGCACGGCCGCCTAATAAAATTATTACCGGATCAATTTTCATAATAAAATTTCAATTTAAAATAATAGGAAATGAATAAAGTGGTTGTAAATAAAATAGTATACTAACCTCGGTGGAAAGTTTCATTTCTGCGCCTCGGTCTACTAACGCATCTCTCGACAGAAATATAACACTTTCCACCTGGGTATGTAATATACTATTTAAGGATTTTTTCTGTCAATAAAAATTGCAGTTGTTATTAATAAAAAACAAAAAAAAAACATTTTAATTTTTGATGATAACTGCAAATCCATGGAGATAGCGGAAATTGCAAAAAAGATCTTTAAGGAGAAGAAAATTGCCGTTAAAAAGTCCCAACTTCCCGAGTTCTATCTCCATTATTTATAATTTTAATTTAACGCTGAAAATAGGCCTTCGCGCAACCTTTTTCTTGGGCGCTTGGCGTCAAAACTGAGTACGTCACACAAATAATTTTTTTATGATATTAAATATTGATTGAAATTTAAAAAAAAAATTGTGGTGTATTCAGAACACTTAAAAGAAATTATTCTAGTAAAATTTAACTTAAAGTTAATTTATCAGCAAGTTAGACAATTGTTAATTAACAAAATTGTTTAAAACTTTCGTCATCTTGTTAATGACAATAATTGCAATTTTTATTGGCAGAAAATCCCAAAATGCCTTTTTCAGATTTACATTTGCATAAACTATCGCTTATATTTTTCAAACCTTTTAACTATTTTTCGCAGGGCATACACTTCTTAACTAGACTTCTACTTCTTCTTTCGGTGCCATATCAGGTCCTCCTGATGTAGGCAATCACATTGGCGAGCTCTGCTCTGTCTTCGGCTAGCCTAAAGATTTGCTCTGCTCCACGAATTCCGGTCCACTCTCGAATATTCCTTAACTACGAGGCCTATCTTCACCGACCCCTCCTTGGCCCTCTATCTTACACTTTATTATAAGTTGAAGAATACGGTAACGATCACCCCTGAGTATGTGACGTAGATAGCTTTGGCATTTAATTGTTATTAGTAGTTCGCGAACGGCGTTTGCTCTATTTAAGACCGGTTCATTCGTCTGCATGGCTACCCATGAAATTCGGAGCATACAACTATGTAGCCACATTTTAAATGCTTCAAGACGATTGATATTGCTGCTTTTAAGGACCAAATCTGTGCTCCATACAACAGTATAGACCATATGTATGTTCTGGAATGTAACAACCAAGATATTTGAAGTAAGGGACCCTTTCAATGTTTTGACCATTCATTTGCAGTACAACATCATTATACGGCTTGCGGCTGAAAACCATAAACTTAGTTTTAGTGACATTTATATTTAGTCCCATTTCTTGTCCCTTCATGTTGACCAAGTCTAAAATACGTTGGAGATCCTGGAGATCGTCACATAGGATTGCGGTGTCATCGGCATAGCGAATGGTATTGATCTGCTCGCCGTTAATCTTAACTCCATACTCTTGGTTATGTAGCGCTAGTTTAAATATTTTATTAGAGTACAGGTTGAACAGTAGTAGAGACAGTATACATCCCTGTCTCACGCCGCGCCGGAACTGGCATTCGTCGGTTGGTTTTCCATTAACACGAACACTGCTTTTTGTCGCCAATACAGGTTCCTAATAATGCGTAGGTCTCGGTCATCAACTCCTGTACTCCTCAATATATCCATAAGTTTTTCATGTTTTACCCTGTCGAATGCTTTCTCATAGTCCATAAAGCATACGAAAATGTATTTGCGTTGGTCACGACACTTTTGAAGAAGTATACTCAAGGCAAACATTGCTTCCCAGGTACCAAGAGCATTTCGAAAACCAAACTGGGATTCGTCCAGCTCACTTTTACATTTGACTAGACTAATAATCTTTAATAATTAATATAAGTTTTTTAAAATAGCAGTTTTATTTTTTTGTCTTTTTCCCTGTTTAACTCAACCAATCATGTTAAAATATAATGTTATTTAAATGATGATTATAGATGATTATTTTACCCAAATGAATGTTTGTAAGAAATAAAAAAAAAAAGAAATTAATAGCGTGGTAATCGTTTTCGGCTTTTACCCTTAAAATAGCAACAGACACAAAAGCACATGCTCGACGCCCGCTCATGTCTCTGAGATACACGTACGTATATTCATAGAGTGTCGTGTCGGATTCGGAGGCTGACAGTGCATGCATGACAGGCGTTGTCTCGTAACTGTCATCCGGGGGGTTGAAAGGGGACTTACAGGAATGAATGATGGTATTTAGGTAATGGAATAATCATAAAAATGCTTTTTGCGGGTCGGATCTCAAGGAATATGCAAAACAGAGTGAAAAGGGATCCGTCTAAAAGGGGACATAAAACTTTCTAAAGCAATTTTCCCAACCTTTGTCATATTTTTGTGGAAACGGTAATACTGTTATGCTTTGCATACATATTTATGCTATTAAATACTCCCGTTTGAAAGCCTACAACAGTAACATAAATAATTTTTTTAAATAAATTTTAAAAAAAGAAAATAGGTGGTATGTGTGTTAATTGATTTTAAGTTTACCTAAATTTACTTCAACATTAAGCATAGGTAACCATGTATTATTTAAATTAACAGATATTAATGCTTCACATTTATCTTTATTTAATAAAGTAAATGCACTTTCCTTTATTTTACGTATTTTTGAACAAGTTTCCTTTACTAAAATGCTAGAAGCATTCCAGTTTATTATGTGGTTATTATCAAATGCGTGATGACATAATTTTGATTTGGGGAATTCTGTGTTTCTAAGGTTGTTATATGTTCTTTTTTTGTTTGGCAAATGGTCTGGAATTTTTTCCCTATAAAAATGTTTTAAATTCACAAGGGATCTTTAAATAAAATTTTTAGTGTTTTTTTATATTGTATGGTTTTGTTTTTGTTACTTGATATCTAATAGTGTTTTGTGTTTTAAAGATAGAACAAATTTTAAATTTTTTTCCTTTTCTTTAAAATTTTTATTTAATAAGTATATATAGATTTGTAATAGGTCTATTTTGATATTGCCTTAAATTTGGTTGTTCAAATTTTAGAAAACATTTGTTTATAAAATCAAGAGAAAAATTATTTTAAACCAAAGATCTTTTAAAAATTCCTTTTTGTTTTCTTTGTTTTTATCAGAGCAAATTATTTTAATTCTATCAAAAAGACTTTTTACAACTTCTTTTTGTACCATTATTGGGTGATAAGATTTAAAATTTAAGTATTTGTTTGTTTGTGGGTTTTCTGTAAATTTTAGTTTCAAAATTATTTACATCCTTTTTTATTAAAATATGAAGAAAAGGAAGTTGTGAGTTTTGTTATTTTTCTAAAGTGAAATAAATAGTGGGTTTTTGTGTATTAATGAGTATTAAAAAATTATTTAGAAAATTTTCGTCATGTTAATAGGGGTCAGCAGGCCCGGATCGTTATACCCCGGGACCCGTACAAAAAGTAGTAAGGCGAGTATCCCAAAGAAAACATACTGAAACAAGAAAAGATGGTTTAAATATTTTTACACATCTAAACGTACGGAGGATTAAATGCGGTTGCATATTTATTTTCACATTATTGTGCTTTTAATTACTTGAAAGGGTAAAAAATAATATTTTCACTTTCCTTCCTTTTTTTTAATAAAGACGTTAATAATTTTCAGACCTATTATCATTTCTTTCTTAATCACAATAATACCCACTTCTACTTTAAATACCAAAAAATATCTGTTTAAATTTTTTTCTTTTAAAAAAAACTTTCAATAAATAGTTTATCAATTCTGTTAACAGTATACACAATTTTGAGATTGTGGCTTACCGATACATTTTTTATCTTCTTCTAACTATTATGCCTTTCAATAGTATAGTACATATCTATGAGGCAAGTGTTTTATTACTTTTCTTTTTTTTAATAAAGATGTTTATGATTTTCAGGCCTATTGTCATCCCTTTTTAATCACAATAACACCTAGTTCTTCTCTTATTACAAAAAATTGTCCGTTTAAATTTTGTTTATGCAATACCACTTTTAATAGTATATTACATACCGATGGGAAAAATGTTTCTTTTTTTTTTTTTTTATTTTTGGTAAGACGTTAATGATTTTTAGGCCTATAATCATCCCTTTTTTTTTTTTTCTTAAACTTGTCCTAACT